>OZ030016.1:11322710-11507710 GCA_964023405.1 Apodemus agrarius
TTGTATTAATGTAATTAAAAGATTATATTAATCCCAACCATAATCCTCCAACTTCTCCTCCCCTTTTCCTCCAATTCTATCTTCCCTTTGGCACGTTGAAAAACTGTGGTATAGGTCAGTTATTCAGAAATATGTGGTTTACTTACAAATATTCTAATTAATTATCTGTATACATCACTTAACAAAACTCACTTTAGAATCTCAGTGTTTTCTTCAAGACTCATTTACCAACATACTAGAGTTCTTTGCTCTAGACTTGTATGGCTATAGTTTATGTCAGTGACATTGGACCAGCTTTAATCGAAGAAACAGTTCATTCTTTTCTCCCCACAAAGTTTGATGGGGCAGTCAAGGATAAACTACAAAATCAAGACTTACTGGAGTGGTTGTAACTGAGGGTTAGGGTTTATTCTGGTAAGGGGTGCAATTCCTAGAAAGCCAGAGGGGAAAGTATTCTGAAGACAGTGGGCATGGTGGATCCATGAACTGAGAGGTTGGTAGTCTTGGCTATGATACAAGATGCTCCCAGTCTCAAGGACAGGTGACTTGGTATTTCCCAGAGGTCACTGTGTAGTTGTGTGACTGTCGAGAAGCGTCCACGGATCAGCAGGAGTCCTTCCTCCTCCTGACAGATCGTGGCCAGCAATGAAGGCAGTAGGGGAGGTGCTGGCAAGGTACAGGAACAGGTGGCGCCAGCAGGTGTGATGGGGGAGAGATGTCAAGGGCACAGAGTGCGCGGCTGGCAAGCTGTCGGGAGCCAGGGTTCAGGAGCCACTGATAGAGGAGAAACTGCAGCTATGATCGCACACACGGAGGGAAGAACAGACTGCCATGGCTGGATGACGGGTACCCCCTCCGGCCCCCAGACACACAAACACGGACCGTGATGAGAATGAAAGGGGTGGCCACAGCCCTGAGTGGCTTGGGAGAATTACACCACAGTGACAGGGAAGTCCCGCAGAACTGCAGCGGACCTGAAAGTCGCCCGGAGCATGCGTGCCAGAAGGCAGCTGGTACACTACAGACTCCACAGGGAAGACAACAAAGAGAAATGAAGCCATGCTAAACACCAATATCAAGATGATGACTATAAAATGATTGCATAGTTCTTCCCTCCTAGGACTAAACTGAGTAAATATTTACCGATGCCAGATTGCTGCGTCCAAGTTCTAAACACCCGTGGATCGCAGTGGGCCGCTGCTTCGTGAGATTGCAGCCAAGGCCTGGCATCACCACCATGTCAAGGCCTTCTAATTCACTGTGATAGAAGCCCATCAATATTTTATCAGGTTTGCCTTGACAAATTTTCTCATCCAAGAAGGTAATCCACGAGGAGGGTGGTAGTCAGTCCCACGCAGGGGAGAACTGAGTTGCAGGCACAGTTAATTGAAGTATATTCCAGTGTATAATGCTCAGAATTTAATAGTCTCTGATACTTAGTGAGTGTTAAGTGTGATCGTTTAGAATTGTGAACTTGTGGGTACGGGAGAGATGGCTCAGCAGTTAAGGGGGTGCTGACTGCTCTTCTGGAAGGGCCCACCTGGAGGCTCTGCCTCTCACCTTAGTGCCAGGCCTCCTGGAATGATAGCCTTGGTGTTAGGAGATGTAACATAAATGGTCCATTTAAACACAAGTACTCTGCAGTCCCTTAGTCAGCCATCAATGGGCAGTTGTTGGGCTTGCTGTTAATTTACTATAGGAACCCCCTCTGCTGGGGTGTGAGAGCTGCACTAATCTGCACATAGAAGTTATTAGGAGTCTGTTTAATACTATGCACATCTAGCAGAATAATACAGTGGACCTATGACTCATTGAGCCATTAGCCACACACGATTGACCCCGAAAAACAATGCCAGTGATGGGTTCCATCTCAAGGTGTGGACCTCTGTTGCAACCAGATGTTTGGTTAGTACCATAACGTTTGTACCACTGGGCATACCATGCTGGGTCAGTCATTATAGTAGCTTGTAGGCTTCACGGGTTGGTAAGACTAGTGGTTATTATTTTTCTCCTCTGGTGGCTTGCTTAGCAGCTCCCAACACTATGAAGGCCAGACTGTGTGAATGAAGCTTGCAGATCAGTATCAGCTTATCTTCTTCACATTCTACTCTCTCTCTCTCTCTCTCTCTCTCTCTCTCTCTCTCTCTCTCTCTCTGTGTGTGTGTGTGTGTGTGTGTGTGTGTGTGTGTGTGTGTGTGTATTTCAATTCAAATGCATACCTGAATAATGGTGTCTTCAGAGGCTGGGAGGGGTTATTGGATCCCCTGGAACTGAAATTGGGGGTGGATGTGAACTGTCAAATACGGGTTCTTTAAACCCAAATCGGATCCTCTCCAAGAGCAGTACCTTCTCTTAAATAGCTGGAGAGCTATTTCTCCAGCCTCCAAAAGAGGACTTTTTGACAGAGACACCATGGAAAAGGGAAGAGGAGACAAACTGTGAAGATATGTTTAAAAAGAGAAGAAAGATATCCTGGAGGAGACCAGAACTGAGGTGCGACGGCAGAGCATCAAGAGACGGCAGAGGGCCGGGCGGTGGTGGCGCACGCCTGTAATCCCAGCACTTGGGAGGCAGAGGCAGGCGGATTTCTGAGTTCAAGGCCAGCCTGGTCTACCAAGTAAGTTCCAGGACAGCCGGAACTACACAGAGAAACCCTGTCTCGAAAAAACAAAACAAAACAAAACAAAACAAAACAAAACAAAAAAAAAAAAAAAAAAAAAAAAAGAGAGAGAGAGAGAGAGACGGCAGAGGGCAAGGAGAGCGCTGTGACTGAAGCAGACCAAGAGCCTGAGAGTGGCAGAGGGGGTCAAAGGGAAGGGATGCCCGCCATGTGGGTGACATCACTGATGATGAGAACTGTAAATTTGACTCCAAAAGATAAGGGAAATGGTTGAAGGATATTGAGCAAACTTACCTGAGCTGGAAAGTTTAAAAAATATCACCACTGTTAGTAGACTCTACACCTGGAGTAAGGAACATGAAAGACGGGACAATAGTGTAGAGGAGGGAATATGGGGAGGAATAACTGATATTAAAGTCATATGGAAATCTATTACTATAAAGAATTCATAAAATATATACATATGCATGTGTCAAAGTAGTTTTAATTGGGCTACACTACAATAAAGGAAAATACCCTCACAAAAGTACCCACCACTTTAGCAAATAAAAATACAAGTACCAGAAATGGGTTGTCTCCTTTTGAGTTGTTGGCTAATGAGATCACAGAGACTTCAAATATTACAGGCTAATGTGAGTAATGTCCTCCAGAATTTGAGGGTAATATCCTTTTGCTGAAGACACTGCTTGAATCACAAACCACAGAGCTGGTACTCACCTGCTGATACTCACCCGCAGGCTTCCTCCTACCAGCCAGCTTTCACAGAAGGTGCTAGGCATGCTGCTAGAGGAGAAAAATACATTCACCTGGCTGTAAACCCTGACAACTACAATAACAACTGGTCTGGTAAGAAAGATCACCCACGCAACAGAGGCACAAATGTTTCAGAAGCAACCAATAACACTATGATTACATCACTACCCATTTCTTGAGATGGAACCCAGACCTGTCACAATTAATGGGGCCAGGAATATGTGGCTTCATGGGTCATAGGCACTAGGGGAGGACTCAACATGATTATTCTGCTAAATGGACATAGTGTTCAAATAACTCTTAACGATGTGTTGCTATACCCATAGATCAGAGCATTTCTCAACCCTCATAAGAGACACTTCTGGCATTAGATGTGGTTAATAGAGAGACTCCCAACTAGCCAACATACAGAAAATATAAAACTTTGGAGTGCTCACACTTAATAAGATATTCTCAACAAGTTCCTCCCTCCAAGGCTTAGAGATCATTGTGGAAGAGTGAGAAGGACTTTTAGAGCCAGACAATGGTAACTTCCAGGAAACAATGTTTTTCAGACACAACATGGAACATGTATGTATGAACTCACAACAATTGTGAAAACGTCTACAAGAGCCATGCAAATTTCTGCCAGACAAAAATTCCAGAATAGAAGGAAAAGAAGTTGGCATGACATTCCATTCCTATCTGAGGAACTATCGGCATTTTGCTGATGCTGGGGGAAAGAGAGTCAGTCTTGTTTAATGACATGATTGACCCCTGGTAGGGTGACTACACACCAGATCAGGCTCCAATTCAAAGACAGACTACCAGCACAAACTAGTCTCAAAGCAGAAAGATGAAGCAGGAAACAAATAGGAAGGAGGAAAAAGAAGGTGGAGCGGAGTGAAACGTTCAAACTACACTTGTGTGAACTCTCACAGTGCTGATAAGATTTTAAAATAGGAAGCAAGGGTTTTGTTCATTTGTTTATAGGAGATCATGGCAGTTTGTCTGCTTGAAGATTGAAGTGGTTAGGTAAGAAGCAAACCTTGATGTAATAGAGAAGAGGCAAGCTATTGCAAATGGGAATGGTTTAGTCCATTAGAGTTGGATCAGTTGCCTCAACACGATTCTCCTGACTGTGCTTGGAGAGCGAGTGGTGGAAGGCAGGTGAATTGCCTGGAGGCACTGCAGCGGATACCAATGAACGGCAAGTAAAAACAGTCGGTATGGTTAAGGCGCTAGTACACGATTGCGAGTGGAAGAAAAGGTGGTCACAGGAACGACCAAGGAACTGAGAAGCAAGGATAATTTTTAAAAACCAATGAAAAGAAAACCAACATGAGAGGCAGTGATGGCATGACCAAGTGTCTGTAAAGAGCCAGGTCATCTGAACATCTTTAGATGTTGCCAGCAAACAGGGTGGCCAGGTGGTGTGGTGTGACCACATGTGCCGTAAAGCTGGGGGCTTGAAGAAATGAGATGCCATGGTCTGGAAAAATACTTAGCCTGATTCTGACCTGAAGCACTGAACATATCGTGAAAGAGGGTAACAGAGGTAACTTGGGATGTATGGGGGTGTGGGCACTGGGGCATGGAAGATAAAGATAAAGCCAGAAGAAAGGAACGTTCTAGAATACAGTTGGAAATATAATGGAGTCCGCTGGTTCAATAGGCGTTCCCCTTGGCACAGGGACAGTGTTTAACAAAGAGAGGGAGGAGTGTGAACGGGGTGAGAGGCGGAGGGTGTGGGATGAAATGCTGAAGTCCAACCGTCTCTTGGAAATCTTTAAAATGATCCCCCGCCCAGTACATTTTATGTGGCTTGCATTACACACTTTCACCAAGCAATACTTAGGCTGGACATGGGTGGCATTACTATGTTTTCTCATCTGAACTGTTTTTTTTTTAAAGTTATCTTCACAATACATCAATAGGCCATTCTTAGTCAGTTGAAGGGGCTTAAACAGCTTGTGTGCAAATGAGATTGTAATTGGTTCGTGAGAGCGGATTTTCTTTAAACTCCAGAGTTAAGAGGCAAGAACACTTTCTTCTGGTGAGTTTGAAACTGAAATTATAAATCACACAAGCAAGAAATTTATGTATATACATACACACACAGAGAGACATATATATATACATGCATGTATATGATATTGTGAACACACATATAGTACATATTATATATCAGAATGATATGTTATATATGTACATATAATATATTATTATGTATATTATAATATACACATATAAATACAATATATACATAAATTATATACATTATATATTATATATAATTGATATATGCATATAATTATATATATAATTAATGACTGAGTTTGTGTCTTATGATCCTCATTATGCAAGATTTACAAAGTATTGAGAAGTCATTCTGTGCCTTCCATCTTCTTATCCATATGTGGGGCAAGGTTGGAGTAAAGTAGGAGACACTGGCCATGTGTTCCCACAGAGCTTCCGTGGACTGAGCCTCGGTTTTGGCTTTCTGTGTGTGAGTCTCTGAAGCCTTCCCCCTCGCAATGCTACAGAGCCTCACAAGCCCAGCTGTTCCCTTCACAAGCACACATAGGCACCTCACTGGTCCTTCCCTACAGAATTGGTAGTTGTCCTTTCAGTCTGTAGGTAGAAGAAAAGTTGGAGTCCTCAAGTTGGAGTCCTTCCTCAAGTTGGAGTCTCTAAAACACCTTGTTGATTATTGAGAATTCCCTGTATGCTCTTTCATGCATCCACAAATCCTCTGAATGAACAGTGGTGTACTGCTATTTCTACCCAGTGTACAGTCACTGCCTCAGAATGAGCCACCTGCCTGGACGGAAATCAGGGAAGCCACCACAGAGTGAAAAGAATGTAATCATTCAAACCCCTGTTCAGCCATGCTGTGAAGCTCTTTATGGATATTTCTGACAGTGACGTGCTCCTAACATGAATCATAATTTTAAGGTTATAGATGTCTGCTATAATATGACGATTACCGAGCTTACACCCAAGGTCCGACAACTCGAGAACGGAAGGATGGTGAAGGTTTGACAGGAGACATGACAAGAAGGGCTGAAGTTAATGTTTGACTTCTTACACGGGAAATAGGATTAGGCGGCAGGACTAAGTGGGATTAGCTTTGTAAACCAGAAGGCTGTCCTGGTAGACTCATGTTTGTTACCTTCAGGAGCGCCGCGGGCACTTGAAAGGAGGGATGCTTTGTTGTGGGGGCCTGTGCTGTGCATTGTGGGACACACAGCAGCCTCCGTGGCTCCTGGCCAAGTAGCCTGCCAGTTCATATTGTGACAAATAAAACTGTCTCCAGACTTTGCCAAATGTCTTCTAGGGAACAAAATCACCCTAACTGAGAACAGTTTGGTAAGATCTTTGATAAGTTCCTTCATATCCTATGTATATCAGGAAGGTTCTGAAGAATGCATACGATAGAATCTCCCTCAGAGAGGAAAACACTCCTGCCACTCAATGTATTCGAGTCACGGCCAAATCATACGATCTAAATAGAGCAAAAAGTATACAGTTAAGCAGTACATCATATGTGTTTTATTTGTTACAGTAAGCATGCTTTTGTCTGATTATCATTCTCTGGCAATAAATTTGGTCATTTAATTGCTTTTCCATTTAACAGTCCATCATTTATTTGAAGACAAAGGTTCTGAGCTTCTACTTCTTGTTCTCATCCATGTTTGTATATTCCTCATGAATAATTTTTACAAGATAGTCTTTTCAAGGCATTGTCAATGCAAATATGAAATAGAAGAGAGGAAATAACTCATTTCGTCTATGAATTACCAAGCACCTTACTTACAAAATATTTACCTTTCAGCAAAAGCAGGCAATCCCCCTCTAGTGCAGATTTTAGCAGTGGTGAGCCAGAGTCCTCTGTAACAGTGCATATTATTTAAGAAGTGAGTCCTGGTTATGCTTCCAAAGAGAAGGGATGTTTCTAATCTCCAGTCTCTGCCTGAATGGTGACTATCAGAGAGAACCACGACCAGTCACATCAACATTAGATGTTTCTTCGTTTTATCAGTAATTGTATCTTTTTCTCCTGAAATCTGGACATGGTGAGTGCCTTACAAAGACTTACAAAAAATACTAATAGCAAGAATTCCCACATCAGATACAAGAAATTATTGCAAGAGGAATGATTTAAAAAAAAGAATAAATGTACTGGGAAAGAAAGAAATTGGCATCCACATAAGGAAATGTGGACTCTGGGCAGTCCAAGCAAACGTGGTGAGTAGCAGGAAAAGCTGTGACATATAGGACAGATATATATGCTTTCTCCCCCATGGGGACCTGAAGACTCCCAGGCACACATACCAGCCCAAGGGCAGGAACGGGGCAGGGGATGAAAGGACCTGGGAGCAGAGAAACTGAACACCTGTGAAAGGAAAAGGAAGTAAGATGAAACCCCAGGGACAGGAAGTATGAGTGTGAAGAAGTATTCCAAGTATCGGTGTGTCCAGCTAAAGCCACGGACAGTTAGCAGCAGAAGGAATCTGAATTTAAAATAGAAATTAGTCATCAGAATGCAGTTACCAGAAAGCAGCTCATGTGAACTCGGATAAAACCTAGGAGCACGCTCAGAAAGATTTCAGTAGGTTTGTGAAGTCATCTATTTTAGGCCATGGAAGCATAAATGGTGTGTCACATGAAGATATTTCCCAAGAAATTAAAGCTACTGACACAGTAAAAAAAAAAAAAAAAAAAACCGAGATAAAGATTCTTTAGGGTTCAAGTAACTATGTTGCTATGTATGTTGGAACCATCAATTCATTAAGACTGGATAGCAAGAATATTTTGCAGCAATTCTAATCTCAAGGATCATTGTGCATAATTCAAATTTTTGGAGAGAAGTAATACATGAAATATTTTTTCATGAAAATTTGTTGAACATAGCAGGTGATGATTGTCAACCCAGCATTTGAAAAGTGGAGGATCGGGCTGGGGAGATGGCTCAGTCATTAAGAACACTGACTGCTCTTCCAAAGGTCCTGAGTTCAAATCCCAGCAACCACATGGTGGCTCACAACCATCTATAATGAGATCTGACACCCTCTTCTGGAAAAAGCTACAGTGTACTTACATATAATAAGTAAATAAATCTAAAAAAAAAAAAAGCAGAGGGTCTGGAGCTTAAGCCACTCTTAATTATAAGCTAGTTTAGGACCAGCATGGGCTAACGAGAACCTGTTAAAAAATAACAATAATGAAAACGGTGTAGTGCCTATTAATCTTACTACCTGGGAGGTGAAGACAAGATCACTGTTTTAAGTCCAGGCTAGCCTGGGCTACCTACTGGTAGAGAAAGAGAAGAAGAGCTGGAGATGGTGGGAGATGGGAAGGAGAAAGAGTTTTTAAAGGAATTGTAGGGAAGGGATTAACACACCTGGGAACGAGGTCGAGAAATTAGAGAATTAGAAACTGACGGTCACAATAATCATAATGAACTTTATAATGTCTAAAATTATCAATGACTATCTAAGTTGAGGATTCAATGGCTGTGATGAGACCCCATGACCAAAGCAGCTTGTGGAAGGAAACACTTTATTCAGCTGACACTTCCACACTGTAGTCATCACTGAAGGAAGTCAGGACAGGAACGTAAGCAGGGCAGGAAAGTGGAGGCAGGAGCTGATGCAGAGGCCATGCTGCTCACTGGCTTGCTCCCCCTGGCTTGCTCAGCCTGCTTTCTTATAAAACCCAGGACCACCAGCCCAGGGAGGGCACCACCACCATGGGCTGGGCCCTGCCCTGTCAATCACTAGTTAAGAAAGTGGGCTAGAGCTGGATCTTATGACAGCATTTTCTCAATTTAGAGTCCCTCCTTCAGATAACTCTAGTATGTCTAGTTGACATAAGACTAGCTAGCACAGGGAATACATCAACGAAAAAGAATCCAATTCCCACAAGCTGTCCTCTGACTGCCACATGTCCACACACATACCCAAACAAACAAGCAAGTAATAAATAAGTAAATACATACATACATACATACATACATATGTACATACATACATATATGCATACAATAGGAAAGAAGGAAAAGAAGCACTAGAAAGATGGCTCAGTGGTTACAAGCACAGGCTGCTCTTCCTGAGTTCCTGAGTCCAATTCCCAGCAACCACGTGGAGCCTCACAACCATCTGTAATGGGATCCGATGCCCTCTTCTGATGTGTCTGAAGACAGCAATAGTGTACTTATGCATAAAATAAATAAATTTGGGGGAAAAAAGAGTTTAAAAAAAAAGAGAGAAAAGGAAGGAAAAAAGAGAAAACAAGACAATGAGTGGTAAGGGGTCCGTAAGTTGTTTTTACCTATTTTATGACAGTGAAATACCGCTTTTGCTAACCCTACTCTCTCCGCAGAGGGACAGGGACTAAGTGACTGAGCCTTCTCCTTCACTGTGTTCTGTGAGGTCTGTGATAACTTACACTGGAATGAAGAACGGCTGCTTCTACGGTTCTCCAGTCAGGATTACAGTCTGAGTACAGCACTAACCTCCTCACCTACCACAACCACCAAACAGCTCTTTTTTTTTTTTTTTTAAGACAAAGCCATGGCTATCCTGAACTCACTTTATAGACTAAGCTAGCCTGGAATTCACAGAGATCTGCCTGCCTCTGCCTCCCAAGTACTGGGATTAAAGGCTTGTGCTGCCACACCATGCCCCAAGAAGTAATTTTATTTATTTCTCATTAAGACCTGTTTGAGGACCTTAGAGGGATGAAATATATATGTATACACACACACACACACACACACACACACACACACACACACATTATACACATATATTGCATATAATTTGGAATATATATTTTAAAATGTTCTGATAATTAAGCTTTAGGATGGGAAAATAAGTATATTAATCTGCTGTTTAGTGTACTGATTATTAATTTTAAGGCTAAAATACATTTGAAAGTCATTTACTATGGCTGCTATAAAGACCAAGTAAGGAAAATGAGTAAAATGCATTGGTGATCTATGAAATACTAAGGAAATACGATTCTTCACATTCCTTCTGAAATAGAACTCACTGGGAATATACTTCACAGATGATTCAACGAAACCCTAGCACTGTGTGACAAACACATCTACAGAAAGAGCTCAGATCTGCACATTTTGAAGAAAGTGACACTTTGAAGAAGCTACGTTTGAAAGAGAGTTCCAAGGAATGTTGACAAAGTGTCAAGAAGCAAGTATTTACTAAAATTGTTCTACTATGGAAGCCAAGTGACTCACTGGAGCACAAGACACCCAGTTGAAAAAAAAATAGTATTAAAAAAGGTATATTAGAGACAGCCATGGACTAGATTTTTGTTTGGTTTTGTTTTGTTTTTTGAGACAGGGTTTCTCAGTGTAGCCCTGGCTGTCCTAGAACTCACTCTGTAGACCAGGCTGGTCTGGAACTCACAGAGATCCACCTGCCTCTGTCTCCTGAGTGCTAGGATTAAAGGCATGTACCATTATGCCCAGCCAAGGACAAGATTTTTAAGTCAGGAATTGAATCTTGTTATCATGCATGAGTGGGGAGACTGTTCATATTTGCTAGCTCAGGCTTCTCAAATGTAAAATGACTTGGTTATCAATAACTAAACTAGATGAGTTTAGCTTTGAGGAAAATTTTATACAGAGATTGTATTTCTGAGCCACCGAGACACATTCTGGAAAAACATCTCAATAGACAAAATGTAGTGTTACCGTATTTTCTTAAAATAACAATTGAATAATAATTTGAATAATAAATGGATTTGAAAAGATAATGATGATGGTCCCCCCCCCTTTTTAAAAAAAAAAAAAAAGACTTTTCAGGAAGGTTACTTGACTGGAGAACAATGGGGTCAAAGGTAAATGAAAGCAAGACAATCTAGATTACTAAGCACTGGGGGCTCGAAGGTGACTCTCAGGCGCGGAGGTAGAGATATGGCACAAAAGATGCTTGAAAAAAAATGAGAGGGAAAGGGAGGAGGTGGCACCATTAGAGCACCATTAGGGCGGTGTGCGGAAGAAGGGAGACCCTGCCTGATGGCCGCAGGAGCTGCTGCAGTAGTCAGTTCCATGATCTCGCACCCGTGCAGATGCAGATTCCTTCAATGCTTTGCTACTGCCGTCTTGCAATTCTCATTAAATGGGCAAGGAATTTCCCTTTGGAATCTAATGGGAGTGAGCAGAGGACCTAGATACATTGTCTCTGTCTGCCACTGTTCCTTATTGTCTCGCCTGTGAAACAGCGCTCCTGTGAACCTACCATACACAGGAAGTCAGCGAGGCTCACAGTGGTAGTCAGGCTCGTGGCTGCACTGAAGGGTAGGACTGGATGAGAAGGGCCTTGCTAAACGTCCCAGAGACCACGTTCTCAAAACTTACTTTGAATGCAGAAGGAAGGAGACAGTGTCTTGCTGTTCTCTGTGTTAGGTAACCACATCTGCTAGAGATAGCTCCTTCTTTATTAGGAACCTAATACCAAAAGTAGTATTGGAAAAAAATGTATATCTATAATTATGATTGTTTTTTGTGCATGTTTTCACTGCCCTGTAAGGACAAAATTCAAAGAAGGTGTGTGTGTGTGTGTGTGTGTGTGAGAGAGAGAGAGAGAGAGAAAGAGAGAGAGAGAGAGAGAGAGAGAGAGAGAGAGAATCCTCAGTTGCATAAATGAAAATAAACAATAAAAATATGAATTGCAATTTACAATTTGCAACATTAAGTGTTAAAATCACAAGGTTTGAACTCCTCAAGCCTGTGTAGTTGAGTGTCTTCGATAGCACTGTCTGTTTTCACAAGGCTCTCCAGATCAGGCAATCAGAAGGGTCTTGGGCGTCCACACTACTATAATCATCGTGTCTTTGTGCTTATTTACTAAAGCCTCAGATTCTGTCAAGATAACAAAAGCCTGTCATTCCCCAATCCCAAGAAGCCTCTAAAGGTGCACAGGGTATTATATAGAGAACCAGCACAGACTTGAGTTTCAGTCTTTCAGGAACTGAGTCTTTGTTACCTGTACCTCGAGGGGAAATTATTTATATTTTCTAGCTAAAAGGTTTTTGTTTTTTTGTTTTTTTTTCTTTTTTTTTGTTTTTGTTTTTGTTTTTGTTTTCGAGACATGGTTTCTCTGTATAGCCCTGGCTGTCTTGGAACTCACTCTGTAGACCAGGCTGGCCTCGAACTCAGAAATCCGCCTGCCTCAGCCTCCCAGAGTGCTGGGATTACAGGCATGTGCCACCACCGCCCGGCGCTAAAAGTATTTTAATTACGAATGATTAAGTTTATCTCTATGTAACTTTCAGGCCCAAAGAAATAAACTCCATATTAAGCTCGTGTGAATGACTAGATGGCCATAGCTGTGGACAGCTTTTTATATTATGGAAGAAAAGGCTATGGATATCTGAAATAGAAAAGAATGCAAACTTCCAAGCATGAACTGCCTCATTTTCTATAGAATCAGTCCAGTGAATGAACCCCTCCAATAGAAGGCTAAGGAAGAAGTAAGTCGAGGCTAGATGCCAATGCCTATCATGTGAGATAGACCTACTGAGTGCCAGGCACTGCTGCCACTGTTCTTCCATGCTATCACGGCAAGCACACGGGGCACATTTTACAACTGTCATTTTTAAAAATGAAGCAACTGAGACTATGGGTGAAGGAAACTTCCTGAAGCCATACTATCAGTAAAGTGAAAATAGTTAAGCCTAGGCATGAGTGCCAACGAAGACTTGTACTTTTCTAACTATAATAGAGAAAAATATATCATGGGTAAACTGAAGGAAATTACTAGGAAAAAAGCTCTAATTTGTGCACATGGAAAAGAAAATTCTTCTCACTATTAAAGTAGCATGAATCTGTCTGTCCTGAAACGTGATTTTGTTAATCTGATGATCAGACCCCAGGGCCTTGCTGATCTCAGGTAAATATTTAACAACTGAGCTGCCCTAATGCTATCCAATTGACTGACAGAGTCCAGCTATCTTTAAACTTTCTCGATAACTCTGGCTAGCTTCAAACTCTGGATCCTCCTGCCTCAGCCTCCAGAGTGCCAGGACTGCATACCTACACCAGCTTTTCCTGCACTTATCTCCAATCCTGCACATCTCTTACCTTTCCCAGCCTGAACAATGCTAATTTATTATGCTAATTTCCCAGCCTAATTTCTTTAGAACACAGGAAATCAGGCTTTCTTCCAGCTTTGCAATCCTATATTCAACTCAAAATACAATTGAACAGAGCTAAACTTTTGTTTTATAAGCAACCATATTTTCTTTGTAGTCAGACAGAAGAAAAATCAGTCAGAGATAAATCTCCACTAAATTCTCCAGGAAAGCCAGGAACCGGTTTCCAGGTGTCGTGTTTCTTGTATTACATACTCTGATAGTTATTTTTGCTTGCTCATTCCAAGCCCAGCTATATATCCTGTGACCCAATCCTGACTACTTGACATTCATAATACACAGGTGTGCCAAATTAGTGATAATTAAACAATGTTGTGCATGCACGGCCTTTGACTCACCCATTCTGTGAGTCCACAGCAACGAACTCTGAACACTAGCAACATAATAGTTATTTAGGGTGCAGCCAAACAGCCGGAACTCAGCACTACTTTGTAGCAGCTAATGTCTGCGAACTGTGCAAGAAAAACATGGTTGCTTCTTCAAGGATTATAGAGATCTCTACCACTCCGCCAGGTTAGTCCATTGTGCTGTTCAGAAACGTGAATAAGATTCTATGTGAGAAAATGATATTTATAAACTATGTAAGAATCGCATTACTGCAAGTCAGTCTTGTGGAATTGACACAATTGGCAGCTTCTATACAGTTTCTGGTTTCCATTAGTTGGCAGGGATTAAATGAGGTATTTTCTTAAGTCTTTTTTTTCCAGGAAAAAAGTCCTAGAAGATGAAGGCAGCCATCATCTTCCCCATATAATTCTCCCACCATCTTTGCCACCTGACACTGTGCTAAAGTCGTCTCCCGCCTGAATTGTTGCAGTGTTTCTTGATCATTCTGTTTTTATCTTTGCTTCCTTACCTATATTCCATTTTTAGCATGGCTACAAGAATATTGATTTTACAACTTAAATCATGCCAGTTCTCTAAAGTCAGAAGACAACGAAGGGAGCCTGGCATAACGGCACATGCCTTTAATCCCAGCACATGGGAAGAAGAGACAGGGGACCTCTGAGTTTTAGGACAGTCTCCCCTATACAGTGAATTCCAAGGCTATGCAGAGAAACTGTGTCAAAAAAAAGAAAAAAAAACAAACAAAAAAACGTTTATCCTGTCAATGCAGGACCACTATGGCATGGGCTAGTTAGACCAGGGAGGATGGAAATAACAAGGTATGCACTATATCTTCTGATGGGGTGTGTGCAGGAAAAAATAGTGGACTGTCTGTGAAACTGCAGAAAAATCAAGAGTCCAGGTACCTTTGAGGTGTATTTTGAATAAGAAACTGTGAGGCTAGAGTTCAATCGAGCTGCTGTAATGAAGGACAATCTGAGTGGACCGAGTTCAGGGCGGGATCAGGAGTTAACACCCATGTCTGCTGCTCTGTGGCTCACAAGTGGGTGAGGGACAGAAATAACCTTAAGCGATGGGCTTTAGAAGCCAAAATAATTTCTGCATGTGATTTTTTTTTATAAGATAATGATTCTCTGTTGTTTTAGTTAGGGTTTTACTGCTGTGAACAGACACCATGACCAAGGCAACTCTTATAAGGACAACATTTAACTGGGGCTGGCTTACAGGAACAGATGTTCAGTCCAGTATTACTAAGGCAGGAGCATGGTAGCATCCAGGCAGGCAGAGCTGATCTCCATCTGAAGGCTGCTAGAAGACTAGCTTCTGGGCAGCTAGGACAAAAGCTAGGGTTAAAGCCCTCACCTGCAATGACACACCTACTATAACAAGGCCACGCCAACAAAGAGTGCTCCTCCCTGGTCTAAGCATATTCCAACCACCCACCTGTCATAGGGAAACATCGAGTTTAAATGTCGTTCATTTTGAATGAAATGTCGCATAACTGGGAAGTGTTTGAAGATCAGTAACTTTATTAACACTAGAATGATACAGTGGGTATTTGAGAAGCCCAGAGCCCCTTCATAAATGTACAAGACTGTTTATAGTGATTTCCTTTGTGTACAAGTAGTGGTATTGACATAATAGAGGTTTGTGAATGTTTTTGGTGTTCAACTTTAAGGAAAAATAGTTTGAAGATGTCTTTTTGTTAAATTAGATATGTTGGGACTTTTCAGCTTCGAATGTGTGTGTATGTGTGTCAGTGTGTGTGTGTCAGTGTGTGTGTGTCAGTGTGTGTGTGTGTCAGTGTGTGTGTCAGTGTGTGTGTGTGTGTCAGTGTGTGTGTGTCAGTGTGTGTGTGTGTGTGTGTGTCAGTGTGTGTGTGTGTCAGTGTGTGTGTGTGTGTGTGTGTGTGTCAGTGTGTGTGTGTGTGTGTGTGTGTGTGTGTGTTACCATAAATAAATCCTTAGGCAAGTGCTCTACCACCAAGCTCAGCTAAACTCCCAGTCCCAAGTTTTTTTACAAACTGGATCAAAGTCTAGTTTAGTTAATACTGGGAGAAGTGATGGGATTCTTGTCAGAGATTCAAGCCAACCGATGGATGGTGCTTTTGTGGAAGTGCTGCTGTTTGTAGCAAGAGAGAGCAACTGAAAGGGTGTGTCCCAATCTGCAGCCCCTGGTGCCTTGTTCATGCAAATTCAGCCTGGCAACGTTCATTAAAACTCCAGAGATAAGCACAGCTTGTTAGCGGGATTTAACGATCAGAAATGGTATGGAATTAGTGAGGCACCCGAAACAATCGTCAGAAATGTCACGACGGAAATCTTACTTGAGAAATAACAGTATGCAGCTTCAGGGTGGGGGAAGGGAAGGGGAGAGGGGGGTGGGGAGGGGGGGGAGAGGGAGCCACAGGTTCTTCAGTAGCAGCTTCTAACCGGAAGTGCTGGACCTGAAGGGATCTGAAACAGTAGATAGAATCAAGCCTCCCTTTTCAGTTATTTGGAGAAACACGAGTTGAAAAGTGACCTCTAGTGGGCTGTTTCCTCACTGGGAAAGTTGGCCCTTCTGTTTTAGAAGAGTAAGTTTTGCTTGCCTCCATCTTCCCCATTTTTATTTATTTACTCTGTCACTAGGGTGGATGTTAAACAAGTCACTCAGGACAGCATCGAAAAAATTAAACTTAGAAGCTTAGCACATTTATTTCAATTGCATTTAAGCTCTAAAATCGGTATTTCAAGGGAATCTCACGAATTTTCCTGGTTTGGTCTAACATGCTTGAAAAAAGGTAAACTTTAAAAGATAGGTTTGTTGTTGTTGCTGTTGAGGGTTGTCTGGTTTTGTTTTTGTTTGCACGGCATCAGGTTTATCAGACAAATATGCTTGTCTGGTCAGCCCATGACCTATACAGTTAGAACTGTAAACAACAAGCCAGGACAACCCAGTCCATATATGTCTGGGCCTGAAGTTCACTGGATTTGCACCCACGTATGGAATTTGTCTACAGCACATATTTCCACAACTGACCAGAGAGCTTATGGTGGTCCCTTGAACTTTGAAACAAAGTCAACCCTCTGCCATGACCTGGTCTTCTGCTGAACAAGTTGGACAGGGGTCATAAATCAGTACTAGCTGCTTCCTGGTTCAGGATCAGGAGTTAATTCCATTTAATAGCACACGCTGAAAACATGCACATACTGATTTATGGTTGCATAATGACAGCAAAAGAGATCTTCACCAAATTACAGGCACACATCTCTCAGGACACATGGCAAACTCTATTTTATTTTAAAACTATAGATTTTGATTTTCAGAAGGGGGGGAAAAAGATGTAAAAGGGAAACTTAGTTTGTTTGGCTCTTAGTTTGTTGTGGTTTTTGAGACAGAATCTCATTATGTATGTCGCCTTCGCTGGCTTGCCTGGAGCTCACAAAGGAGACCAGGCTGGCCTCAAACCCACTATGATCTGCCCGCCTAGAGCTGAAGGGGTGTGCCACCATGCCTAAGAAAAGGGAAATGTGGGGATACTTGCCTCAAACCAATAAAGAGACAGAAAGGAAATGAAATAAAAGAAAGAAAATGAAAGAAGTGAATGAAAGGAAAAAAATGTATTCAGAATGTTTTTTTTGTTTTGTTTTGTTTTTGTTTTGCTATTCCAGAAGCACTCAAGATTCAAACAGCATGTTGGAATGTCCCAATCTTCCTCCCTCCCCTTCCTTCCTTCCTTCCTTCCTTCCTTCCTTCCTTCCTTCCTCCCTCCCTCCCTCCCTTCTCCTTTTCCCCATCCTCTCTCTCTTCCTTCCTCCTTCCTTCCCCCTCCTTCTTTCTTTCCGTCCTTATTTCCTCCCTCCTGTCTCCTCTCCCTCTGTTTTTCTGTCCCTCTGTCCCTCCCTCCTTCCTTCCTTCCTTCCTTCCTTCCTTCCTTCCTCCTTCTCCCTCCCCCAACTCTCCTTCCCTTCTTCTCTCCTGCTTTCCTTCCTTCCTCCCTCCCCTCCCTTCATTCCTTGCTTCCATCCTTCCTTCTTTCTTTCCTTCCTTCCTTCCCTCCTTTCCTCTCCCCTGCCTTTTGTTAAACACCCTCTCCCTGTGAGCCTGGCCTGGCCTCAAACTGCTTTCCCTCTTGATTCAGCCTCCCGGGTGCTAAGTGCAAGCATGCTCTATCCATCATCCCTTGGGTTTTCTCATCTAGAATATTGTGATTGCACTAAGTGTAGGGAACATTAGAAGCTGAACTCTGTAGGCCTTCCCCAGCTCACACAATGTCATCTAACAAGAAACTTCACTGACTTCAACCCTCCCCTGGTTCAGCCTCACTCTGCTCAAGAGAGTGCACACAGAGCAGGCTGTAGATGAAGAGAGTGCACACAGAGCAGACTGCAGGAAGCTTGTTCTTCCTGATGTTCCCCTTTCACACCTGTTGAGAACTACTCAAGTGATGAATGGATTAAACAAAGACAGAGGCCAACCCTTTCTTCCATTTTTAAAAATGGTGGTGAACGCCTTTAATCCCAGCACTTCTGAGGCAGAGGCAGGCAGATTTCTGAGTTCGAGGCCAGGCTGGTGGTCTACAGAGCCAGGGCTACACAGAGAAACCCTGTCTTGAAAAAAACCAAGAAAAAAAAATGTTGTTCATTTCATACCAGAATTAGATTTAGGATCCTCTGGCATGCAGACAATTCAGAAGAGGCTAAGAGCTATTTTAAAGAAACAGGTGGTTACTTTTCAAATTTGTATAAATAATACAAAGTAGTTTTAGAGATTGTAATGATTTGTAATGGTTTTATAAGGCAATATGCCAATACAATACAGGGTTGTATTCTTTTTGATTCGAAACTTCTTGGTGACCGTTTGACAGATTGTCTCACCAGTGAATACAGATGTTCAGAAAGCATCTTGCACCCTTAAGTAGCCAGCTTATCAGGACCTCCCATGCTCTTCACTCCAGCAGGAGTGAGCAAACAGGTCCGGCCATGTGCCCTAAAGGCCAGCATTCCTGGGCTCCGCCGGACCACCAGGGAAGGGAGCTGGGGAGAACTCAACCTCCAAGACAGTCTTGGGGGAATGATTTTTTTTTTTAACCCAAGATGTTTAGGGAAGATAAGAAATCTACTCTGAGGAGTGCAGGAGGTGATTCAGATGCAAACTGGACTTAGTCTTGTTTAATTTTCCATTCTCGAAGAAAATGGACAGTGTAACTTCAGACACCTCTCTGGCTTTCTCAGCAACATCCTGTTCCACTTACAGAAAGAAGACAAGAAATGCCTCTTTCATTCATAAGTGAGAAAAAAAGAATTTATGCTATTAAAGTTGAGAAGCCATAGACGATAAAGAAATCACAAAAATCTACAAGGGAGACTTGCAGAGCTGATAATATTTATGTATGCATTGTGACATGGATTTCTATGGTTCATCTCCACTCCTACTATAATTCCAGAGAATTTTCAGTATTTCAAGCAACAGAAGAGTAAACAGGTTCAGAAGGGACTTGTCAACAGTTCAGATAGTCATCAAACATGACCCAAGTAGTAGGAGTCACTGAGCCCTTTCTGATCGCACTACTGCTCCATCTTCCCATATAGCCCAGAAGTGCAAGGAGGGGCCACATTCGATTCTTCCCTCACCAGAGATCTGATATCTTAACATTCTATTTCATTAGCTGCCTATCTGGGGCTTCTGAATCCCAACCTAAGCTGTAGGTAACCAATACATGAGAAAAAAAAAAATCAACTGCAAAACCAAAACGAAATAGAACACACACTTCCGACTAGTCGGATTTTTTTTTCCTCTGTCTGGAAGCCAAATATATCCACTCAAGTACATACAAGTATTGAAGGTACCAGGTGTAACTCTTACGTTGATGCTCTACTGTTAGCAGGCACATCTGGGCAACCTGTATCACTTGTCAATTAATATACTCTTAACAATGTAGCAACAAGAGGATAAACAATTGTTATGCTTTGCAATATTGAAAAGGAAACAAAGACTTTGAATCTCTGAGGCATTTGTTTGACTCTTAGAGTACTAGAATATTCTAGGCTGTTTGCCAAATGAATGTTTTGTTGAATATAAATAAGCTTATTATCATGCATATGTACAATTGCATCCAATAGAAACAAGGGCTAATAAAACATTTTATACCTAAGCAGAAGAATATTTTAGTGGGAAGAATCATTGTCAGTTTACATATGACTCATAGAATTTTTCCTAGCTTAATACTCCCTAAATTCTGAGAATCGCAGCATTGCCAACATCTTTCATTTTACTATGACTTTTTTTCTACTAAGAGCTACAGAAAATGCCCGGAATTTAACATGTGTGACTTGAGAAATCTCTTCTCATTTATTATGAGAAGACTTTTTTAACCTCAGCTTTTCTGGAATGTATATTAAAACACATTCCAATAATAAAACACTTTACCATGGAGTAATATTTGATTAATTTTCAGCTAATACTAGCAGTAAATAATACAGTCAATAGAAGTTATCTTTTTGAGTATCCATTCTAGGAGTCTGCACATAAAACAACTGCTCAAAACAAGGGGTGGTTGTTGTTATCTGATAATACTTAACTTCAGTGGAGGGGAAAGGTTATCTTACAGAGAACAATAGTAATGAGTTGGCAGATGTAGCTATTCCTGGAGCAGGTCTATTAAATTATACTGGAATTTGAGTCATATCAACCTAAAAATTTTTTTTTTTTTAATGTATAGAAAGTTTGCCTAATGGAATGTGTCGAGACCTTTAATTTGTCTTTTGTCACTTCCAAATGTTGCTTCAGGCACGCAGTACTCATTTTCCTTGTTTAATCACTGAAGCTACCTGCCTGATTGAAAAACCTGAAGATGGATATAGAGATAGAGAGATAGAGACAGTCACAGAGACGGAGGCAGAGATGGAGATGAAGACAGAGATGACTTGCAACTCAGAAAGCAATGGGAGGCACTTCCAAAGCTGATAGAGCAAAGGTGCTTTACAATTTGTACTGGCTGGTTTGTGTGCCAACTTGACACAGGCTGGAGTTATCACAGAGAAAGGAACGTCCCTTGAGGAAATGCCTCCATGAGATCCAGCTGTAAGGCATTTTTCTCAATTGGTGATCAAGGGCCAGAGGGCCCATTGTGGGCAGTGCCATCCCTGGGCTGGTAGTCCTGGGTTCTATAAGAAAGCAAGCTGAGCAAGCCAGGGGAAGCAAGCCAGTAAGAAACATCCCTCCATGGACTGCCTCCAAGTTCCTGCCCTGTGTGAGTTCCTGTCCTGACTTCCTTTGGTGATGAACAGCAGTGTGGAAGTGTCAGCTGAATAAACCCTTTCCTCCCCAACTTGCTTCTTGGTGATGATGTTTTGTGCACAAATATAAACTCTGACTAAGACACAGTTTAAATGGACAGTCTTGCCTCTGACATGAAGTGATTCTGTGTACTAGATTACTTCTAAAGAAAACACAATAGAGGTTGGAACGTCAGCTCATCAATGACTAGCACCTGTTACTCTGGTGAGGGACTGGGGTTTGATTATCACTGCACACCTCTTGGCTCGAAACCATCTATAACTCCAGTACCAGGGAATCCAGAACATCCTTCTGACCTTCTCAGGCCAGGCACACATGTGGTGACATATATGCAGGCAAAACACTCATACACGTGAAAGAAAAAAAACTAAGTCAAATAATCTTTATATAAATAGAAAAAATTCAATAGAAAAGAAGGATAGACTTTCTAGGAGGTCAGTGGTTGTAGTTTCTCATTCAGGATGAAACAAGCAATGGTATGAAAACACATTTATAAATCAACTATTACTGAAGAGGATATATTTTTAAAGTTTCTAGGAAGAAAAATGAGATCCCATTCCTCTTGTTCTTCGTAACTGATTTTTTTTTCGTTTTTGTTTTTCGAGACAGGGTTTCTCTGTGTAGTCCTGGCTGTCCTGGACTGTAGACCCGGCTATTTGTCTCCTGTCTGTAGACCCGGCTGGCCTCGAACTCAGAAATCCACCTGCCTCTGCCTCCCAAGTGCTGGGATTATAGGCATGCGCCACCACGCCTGGCCTCATAACTGATTTTTAAAACTTGTAAATATAGTCAGAAATGGGGTTTTCATGGTACTCTTGTAAGAGCCTATCTTGCCATCGACCAGGAAGGGAGAGGAGTTTAAAAATACTTTTCTTTAAAATATTTAAAAGTAAGTCTCTTATAACTATTTATTTTAAAGCTAACTAATGATATCAACTGCCTATCTAAGGTATGTTATGACTTCCTTATTTCCCAGACTTGATATTTTCTTAGGAGGACCATACTATTTGAAAGGACCACGTTAGTGACTCTTTCTAGGGCAAAAGAAAATCCATCCAACTATTCGATAACGTCAGCCTTACTTACGTCAGTTGAAATAGAGCTTGTCAGAAGCCACTCACCTCCTCTGGTTTACTAAGATTGTGACATTCTCAGGACATGCCACAAGCTACTGGAAGGGAAGTATTTTTTGATATAATTAAATTTTATTTATTTATTTATTTATTTATTTATTTATTTATTGGTTTTTTTTCTTTTGGTTTTTTCGAGACAGGGTTTCTCTGTATAGTCCTGGCTATCCTGGAACTCACTCTGTAGACCAGGCTGGCCTCGAACTCAGAAATCCGCCTGCCTCTGCCTCCCAAGTGCTGGGATTAAAGGCGTGCGCCACCACCGCCCGGCTATTTATTGGTTTTTAAAGACAGGATTTCTCTGTGTAGCCCTGGCTGTCCTGGAACTCACTCTGTAGACCATGGCTGGCCTTGAACTCAGAAATCCGCCGCCTCTGCCTCCCAAGTGCTGGGATTAAAGGCGTGCGCCACCACTGCCCAGCCTGAAAGTATTTTTAAACCCTCCTCCCTCCCTGGTCTATGATAAGAAAGGCTCTTAAAGGAGTACCAAGTAATTAACATCCTCTTCCATATTCCTTAAAGGTCAGCGCCAGTAAATCAGTTAATAAGCACTTCCTTAAAGCTGTGGACAGGAAACAATAAAGGATGCTATATCCAGATAGAAGCTGTGAGGATAACTCAGCTGGGTGGAACGTAATTGCTGAAGATAAAATTAGCCAGGTCACCTTACTCTTATGGAAAAAAAAATACTTCTGGGAACCTGGCAACCAAGTAAATAGACAGGGACTTCCTTCCCATTCATAAGCTTCTTCAGCTCTGTTCTGACATGTTGCTCGAAGACAGACACCTATTAACTCATGAACGCTACTTCTAAAAAGAACTCGGGCAGTTGCTTAAGAGCAAAAAGGAAAACAACAAAACAAAACAAAAATACTTGATACTGAAAGGAAGAAAACTTTGCACAGTCTAAGTATGTGGCCAGATCTTAAAACTGAAATCATTTTACAAATCATGCAGTCCCCCTTATTTATTCATTTACTTATTTATTTATTTATTTGGGGGGGGGATGAAGAAATATGACTAGAGCTGTGAGTTTTCCAAGTCGACCGTAATTACCCTAGCTGGCTACCATACCACTTACTGGCTTTCTGTAGTGACCATTGTTTTATATTTTTCTGCGACTTGTCTTACTATTTCGGCTAAAGGCCTTTAAGGAAAGCTGCTCAGTTGTGTCAATCAGCCCAGAGCAGGATCAGGCTGTCACAGACAGTGATGACACAAGGCACAAAGGCCTGAAACGACTCGACAGGCAGGCTTATTCTCTGACTTACAGCACATACATACTCATCAGAAACACTTCCCCACCACTCACTTTGTGGTTAAAAACCTGGATTACACAGAGATGCAGCCTGTTTTCCACTAGGTGGCAATATATCTTTTTTCTTTACAGTTCTGGTAAAATGAAAATACCCATTTGAGTCCTTCCCCCCCCCCCTTTGGTGTAAGCAACTGAAAATTAAGATTAAAAAAATTAAGATTGAAGAAATCTTCACATAGAGATGCAGGAACGTTGGAATATATGAGGACGTATATTTCCAGCATAAAAACTAGAATAATAAACTGTGTTTCACATATGTTTGTAATCAGGATTTGCATTAACTCCAAAAGGATCATATTAAATATTTGATAGCAATATATTAATGAGGTAGGGCTATTCTTATTTGATAAAAATTATTGCATATTTTGTTTGTTCTATTTTGTTTCTTAGTCCAATTGCTTAATACATTAGCCAGCTTATAATATTATTAAATATATTTCTTATTTTCACGGAACATTTTAATGATCACTTTGGGGTAAAATCCTATTACGCTCATTATTTTGAACAGTTGGCTTATTTTGTACTCATTTAGTAGTGTGTTGTTTCTGAACAAATAAGACAACTACCGTCTCCACTGAAGTCTGGTGGGTTCAGTAAGCTGTTTTGCTGTCTGCTCTCTGGAGCTGCGGTAAAACAAATCGAAGTGTACTGACCAACAGTAATATGTTTGCTTTCTCACTGTCAGTCTGACAGACCGATGAGTTTACAGTGTAACTTCTAGTCTTTCTCCCTGACCCATAGATGGCCCCCCCTCTCATTGTCTCTTCTTGTGGGTCTCTCTCTGCCAGTGTTCTCTGTACTGCCATCCCCTTTCCTAATAAAAACATGGATCCTGTGAGGTAGGAACCAAGCCAGGAACTTCATTTCACCGTAGTGTCCTCAGTAATGGCCTTCTCTAAATATAATCATATTCAAAGTTTTGGGGTGTTAGGACCTCCGTGCATATATTTGGGGACAAACAATTCTGCATATAACAATAGCAAAATCTGCACATCCAATTCAGTTCATGGTAACACACTGAACTATAGAGTACAGAAATATGGAGGAGAAATTGGCGTTGAAGGTACAGGAAACCTAGCTGAGTCCCCAGCACTAGGGAAGTCGTGGTTACTGGAGGAGAATCTACAATGACTGATTTACTAAAGCAGCACCCTTACAACAATCTGTAAACGGCTGTCCTTGTACTTGCAGGAAAGACAAGTCTTCACCCCTCGTCAAGGAAAGGTCTCCTTAGCTCAGAGACCACTGCAGATACCCACAGCCGGTGAAACTGCAGAGCTGTGGATCTCAGTGCTAATATATCTATAATACACTCCCACACTTAATGCTCAGGGGGCCCTGTGAGAGAGGGGCAGTGAGATTGTTTTCTGTGAGACGGGGTCTTCTGGTGACATCAGAAGCTACATTCATAAAGTCTCACCAATAGGACCACCCAATACGTGCTGAATGAGAAGAATAGCAATGGACAAGGAAAACAACCTGGAAGGGGGTGGGGAGTCAGGACAGGAACCCAGGGGTCCTCAACCTCAAAGAACTGAGCAACTGAGTAAAGCCGGGATTGAGAAAGAGGCGGGTCTGTCCAGCGAAGAGCACAGAGATTGGTTATCCAGTGCTAAATGGTTAGCGTTTGAAAATATGCAGGGCCAGAGAGATAGCTCAGTGGTTAAGAGCACTGACTGCTCTTACAACGGTCCTGAGTTCAAATCCCAGAAATCACGCGGTGGCTTACAATCATGGGTAACAAGATCTGACACCCTCTTCTCGAGTGTCTGAAGACAGCTAGAGTGTACTTATATATAATAAATAAGTGAATCTTTAAAACATGTGCATAAATAACATTGTATGAGCTCAAAAGTCATAGTTAGAAGTCTATAGGTGTAACAAGGGGGAATGAAGGGGAATTAGGAAGGGTATGATAGGGTTTACAAGGAGGAAAGGGAAAGGGAGATCAGAAAACAACCTGAGAGAACCCACAGATTCTTTGCCGAAGGACAGAATGTTTCTGCCCACTAGAACACCAGGCCCCAACCCCAGACATCGAATAGTTTTAGAAGTTAATTTAAAATGGGACTAGTCATAAGTAATTTTTTAAATTTTTCAAAGGTTTCTTCTAATAGGAGACCACAACGGAGAACTACCAATCTAGATAAATTTCCAAAAGGTGATTAGAGAATAATCCTGAAGCTTCATTAAAATCTAAATCACAACAGTCTCTAGTCACTCCCATTCTTATTCTGAATTTCTAGGAGCGCAACAAAACCTGGCTCTGAAACTTGTAAATAGTTTCTAAAGTCTAGGAAGCAGTGAGCTCATCCTTCTTATTTTATAGGTGTGAATCCAGGGGCTTAGAGTCCTTACTTCACTCAAGCTCTCACAGTTAGGAAATGGCATAGCCAAAACGGAATTAGATGTTTGATCTTCTGATCTTCTGACATATGAGATGATTTTCTTTTCTTTTTTTTTTAAACCAGAATTCTGAGTGTTTATGGAAAGCTATAGGAACTTTGAGATGATCATATACTCATGTCCTGCTGTCAGAGTGCACCTTCCCTTTTATTAGGGTATCCTGACAGATCTAGAGGCTCAGAAAGGCAAAATTCTCCCATTCATGTTTATACAAAAGATACACGTTCCAGGAACTTAGAGTGAGTTCGAGGGCCATGCGCAGCATCTGATCTGATGCTTGTACATTCTGCAACTCCTGGTATTGTTAAGACCTTCTACCTTGCCTCCTGAGACACTGCCCTGAGCTCTGTATGGCAGAATACAGTAATCCTCAGTTCAGGGACAGGCGGGAAGCAGAGACCTGCTGTACCAGCTGCAGAAGCACAAAAGCTTAGACCCACTCCCCTGTCAGAAAACAATTCGCAGCTCCTAGGAAAGTGATTGCTGAGAATTCTCTGTTTAGCTCTGTACCCTATTTTTAATAGGGTTATTTGGTTCTCTGGAGTCTAACTTCTTAAGTTCTTTGTATATATTGGATATTAGCTTTTTATCGGATGTGGGGTTGGTAAGGACCTTTTCCCAATCTGTTGGTTGCCGGTTTTGACCTATTGACAGTGTCCTTTGCCTTACAAAAGTTTTGTAATTTTTATGAGGTCCCATTTGTCAACTCTATGAGAGTTCAAACAACTGTAAGCCATCAAGCAGTGAATAGGATTTGAACCAGGGTCCTTTGGTACCATAGTCAGTGCTCTTAACTGCTAAACCACTAAACCACCATGGCTCCAGACACATATGAAGCAGAGGATGGCCTTGTCAGACATCAATGAGAGGAGAGGCCCTTGGTCCTGGGAAAGCTTGATGCCCCAGTATAGGAGAATGCCATGACAGGGAAGCAGGAATGGGTGGGTTGTTGATCAGGGGGAGGGAGGATGGGAGAGGAGGTTTTTGGAGGGGAAAGGGGATAACATTTGAAATGTAAATAAAGAAAATATCTAATAAAAAAGAAAAAGGAAAAAAAGAAAGTAATTGCTGGCAGTGACAGCCATGGTTGGCTGGTGGGCTGGACCTGAGGACAAACTGATAGCTCAAGTAATTTTCAGAGCTTCTAAAAAGAAAAAAAAACTTAAAAAAAAAAAAAAACCCTGAGCTCAAGAGAGTTTCTGGTAACTTCATGGCAGATCCTGAAAGGACTCACATACAAAAGAACTGAGCAGTTTCTGAAAGCCCCGTGCACCCACGTCTGGAGAGTGAAACGGGAACCACTGAGCGGATCCTGACACACGAACAGTTAAACAATTTCTTCTGCTCTTGGGCTGGAGAGATGCCTCAGAGGTTAAAAGCATTGTCTGCTCTTCCAGATGTCCCGAGTTCAATTCCCAGTAACCACATGGTGGCTCATAACCATCTATAATGAGATCTGGTGCCCTCTTCTGGCCTGCAGGCATACGTGCAGGCAAAGCATTGTATACATAATAAATAAACGTCTTTTTATTCCTCTTTTTTTTTCTTTTTAGCACTCTTAACAGGAGTTTTCTCACATCCTCACACACTCCAGAAATTTTTTTAAAATTATTTTTTAAATTGGATATTTTCTTTATTTACATTTCAAATGCTATCCCATTTCCTGGTTTCCCCTCTGAAAACATCCCATCCCATCCCTCCCCCCATTTTATAAATTATTTTCTTTTCTTTGTGCAGTTGTTTTTCCTGCTTCTATATATGTGCAGTACCAGTACATGCTTGGTGCCCATGTAGGCCAGCAAACGACATCCAGAAGAGGGAGTCAGATCCCCTGCCACTGGAGTTACAGAAGGCTCTGAGCAGTCTTGCGGGTGCTGGGAATTAAACCCAGGCACTCTGAAAGAACACCCTGTGTTCTCAACACCTGAGCTGTCTCTCCTATACCATTCTCATAAGTTTTGTTTACAGAATCTCCTGGGGTTCTAGTGGAAAGGAAAGAGCCAACTGTGGCCATCTGAAATGCAGAAAGAGCAGCTGATGAATTAGACATTTGTACTTACCACAATATAAAGCAGTGCACATGCTGTCTCAGGGACAGAGCTGTTTTCTTTCATTCTTTTTCTTTTCTATTAGATATTTTTCCTTATTTACATGTCAAATGTTATTCCCTTTCCTCATTTCCCCTCCAAAAAACTATCCCATGCCCCCTCCTCCTGCTCACCAACCCACCCATTCCCACTTTCCTGTCCTGGCATTCTCCTACACTGGGGCATCGATCCTTCACAGGACCAAGGGCCTCTCCTCTCATTGATGTCTGACCAGGCCATCCTCTGCTGCCCTTGTGTCTGGAGCCATAGGTCCCTCCATGTGTATCTTTGGTTTAGTCCCTGGGAGCTCTGGGGGCACTACTGGGTGGCTCATATTGTTCCTCCTATGGGGCTGCAAACCCCTTCAGCTCCTTGGATCCTTTCTCTAGCTCCTCCATTGGGGACCCTGTGCTCAGTCCAATTGGTTGACTGCAGAGCTGTTTTCTAAGGTGGCGACTCCCGGCATTTCTAGCAGCAGTAAGGCTGGTTTTAACCCTTAGCAAGTTTAGCTAAGGGCACAGACAGCTACTCTGGAAGGTTTCTGGTTGACTGTTGAGAAGTAAGTGGTTCTGGCTCCAGTGAGAGTCCCACCAGGCTTCGGGTCTGAGCTGTTGGCTTTGCGACTTAAGTTAAGAGTGACTGGGGAGTAATCTCTTCCTATAGGACATCTACAAAGTCCTGTGGATTCTGTTTTTCTGTCTTTGTTTGAGTAGCTGCCAATACCTATTACTGTTCAAAATGGAAAATTCTTGGACTGGCAAAATGGCTCAAGGAGTAAAGGTGCTTGCAGCCAAGCCTGCTGGCCCATGTTTGATCCTCAGTACCCACACGGTGGAGGGAAAGATCTTACTCCTCTGACTTAGACAGACAGACAGACACAGACAGAGAGACAGACACACACACACACACACACACACACACACACACACACACACACAGAGGAATGTGCACAGCACACATGTGACCCCCCACACACACACTATAAATTAATGGACATAATAATAATGAAGATAAGAATTATTAAGAATGCGAATCTCGTGGAGATAGCCTTTATTTTCAGTTGTCCCTGTAGGGTGTCCATGAGACCGTGATGTCATATCTGCACCTTTACTTGGTTTTTCTAGTTGATTGTATCCTGCGTCCTTGAGGAGGCTTCTACAAAAAAAAGGTAAGATGACAGGCACTCAGAAACAATACACCACTGAGCTGTAGATGTCTCCTCCCACCTAGTAGAGTGGCCCATGCCTGTCAGCTGAGCACTTGCGGGAATGAAGCAAGAGTTTTGAGTTCCCAGTCAGTTGAAGTTGTGCATGAAGCTTCTGTATCAAACCACCAGCCATAATAATAGTAATAAGACAAGAAGGTTCTTTTCCAGCGTATGCAAAGGGAGTCCCTCCCTTCATCTCCTGCAGAGAGGCTGGTGGATTTATATAGACGCAGGAAATCCCATCCCTCTACATTTGAGTTGTTATAAGTAAATGCATTTTGAATATTTAAAGGATTTAAGAAGTCCATATGTGAGCTGACTGCAATCATATAACCTGATATGACTTGTTTTACCATGCTGTTCTTTCCTAGGTATGGAATTCAATTTCTGAAAGCTATGTTTTCTAAATGTCTCTCCTGGCTTTAGGTTTAGGCATGTTTGGAGGCTGAAGAAGCCAGAGCCTCGAAATCAAATCCCTCTGACTTGGAAGCGTTGTCACCCTGGGTGGAGAGGTACCTCCACCTGCCAATGCTTCCTATTTATTTAGATGTTCCAAAATTAGAAATTAAGTGGAGGGGGAGAGGAAGGTCTTTTTTTTTTAAAAGTCTAATATAAGTTGAAACTTTTATCTGTGGCTATTATTGGCTCTGGTGGGGATTTTAGATGCTACCTCTTTGCTTGAGGGAGGAAAAGGAGGAAGGAGGATTTTTTAAAAGCTCACTGATATGAGCAATGGAAGAAGATGGTGGGGGGTTGGAGATGGAATTCAGTTAGCAGATTAAACCTCCCTGGAGATCAGCTTTCATACACTCAGTGTTTATCCCTGCCTAGTCTCCTTTCTAAAGCCAGTAGTTAACTTGCACTCTCCTTGAAAGCATTGAGTGGAAACATTAATTGCCCTCCTGGAATGCTTCCTTTAATCCTTCTAGGGCGGACTCTGGAGTCATACTCCCTTGAAGTTCTTTCTTCCACCCCCTTTTGAGCCTAGAGGAGAAGCAAGCTAAGACTCTTCTATCTGTGACTTCCATAGTCACATGGGCTGGGTGTCGCTGTTTGACCACATTTGTCTTTTTTAAAGGTTTAGGGGGAAAAATCTTGCCAGAGAGGAAAGCAGATCTTGATTTACTTTGAGAGGAAAAGAAGTCATCAAGTACTTTTGCAAAATAATAATAATAATAATAATAATAATAATAATAATAATAATAATTTAAAATTTGTCTAGGGAAAAAATAGACAAGATGACTTGAGTCGCACAGGCAATTTCCAGGTTTGTAATACTGGCACAGCTGCCCAGAGATGAGCTCAGAGAAAAGGTGTAGCTCTGGGGCAATAATTCAGATTTTAACCCTGGAAACAATCCACACTGAGCCCCCCCCCCACCAAGCACAGAAGTAATTTGTGCACCCCTCTTCTGAAGCATTTAGAGTTGGTGGCTGAGCATTTGGGGGGAAAGCAGAGAAACAAAGAACTGACAGTTACTTTTATATTATTATTATTATGATGATGATGATGATGATGACAAATTTCATATGACTGTGTCTCTTAATTTACAAAAGATCTTACTATCTCAATCAAGAATCTATTCCCCCAAAAGAATACACAGAAAAGGGAAGATACATATAATAGTTGTTTTGAAGTCTCCATTTTTTAAAGTAGTTATGATAAATAAAGTGTCCTGTAGTTCACAGCACACCTTAAAATACTGAAAGGCGTGAGCTGCAGCCAGGGGTTCCATTAGATGATATTGGCAAGGCACGTCAGCTCAGGAGGCATCATGACCTGCAGGGAGAACAGCGGCTCAAATACTGAGCCCAGCAGACCTTCCCAAGCAAGGTGCCATATGTCCTATAGCAGCGAGGAAGAGGAACAATCTACTCTTCTATGTTCTGATCACTCTGTCTATGTCAGGATAAATTACAGTTTGGATTCTTTTTATGATCCTTTTAATCTTTATAATCATGGTGGGTTATCATTTATAAGTACCTGACTTTAGCCTCTTGCAGCTAAGGAAGCTAAAACTATATGCAAACGAATGAACCTGAACTTGGCTTGATTTGTCTGACATTCTCCCCTCCCCCCACCCCCCCAACCCAGCGGCTCTGTCCTAAGCAAGCTTCAGATACTAGGAGAAGTCTTAAAGGTGCTTACATGTGTACCTCCAAAGTCAACCAGTGATCGCTTCCACCTATGGTTAAAAATAAGCAAAGGCCATTGAGAAAGTCAAGGCCATGAAAGACTCCTCAGAGAGGTGTGAGGGTATCTTAATCAGCTAGGGACAACAAAGAGAGAGTAAAAGTCTATCCTGGAGGGGCTGGAGAGATGGCTGAGCAGCTAAGAGCACCGATCACTCTTCCAGAGGTCCTGAGTTCAATTCCCAGCAACCACCTGGTGGCTCACAACCATCTGTAATGGGATCTGATGCCCTCTTCTGGTGTGTCTGAAAACAGTGACAGTGTACTCACATACATAAGATAAATAAAATTTTTTAAAAAACAATCTATCCTGTTCACCAATAGTGATACCCATTGTATACGGCAGAATGGCAAGCTTCTACATTTATGACTTTGGCTGAATTTCAAGATATCATTATAGGGGCTGGAGAGATGGCTCAGTGGTTAAGAGCACTGACTACTCTTCCAGAGGTCCTGAGTTCAATTCCCAGCCACCACATGGTGGCTCACAACTGTCTGTAATGGAATCCGATGCCCTCTTCTGGTGTGTCTGAAGACAATGACAGTGTACTTATCATATGCATGAAGTAAATAAATAAAATCTAGAAAAAAAAGATATTAGAATTAAGTCCACAGGTGGTATTACTCACGTTCTAGAAAGGAAACGTAAATAGCTAGGCCACAAGTTTTGGAGCCTGTCTACTGACTTATGGCCAATTAAATACCCTCCTCTAGGCTCCAGAGGGACAGCCACACTAACCATACTGAGACATGAGGGAAGGAGCTCCTTAGTTCCCATCCATTGGGTAGGTTGTGAGGGTTAAACTAAGTCAATATAGGAAGAATATTTAAAATACTCCCTGCATGTTTTGTGCTCAAGTATGCATTAAAATTTATATGCAGTTTGTATATACACTAAATCCACATGTTTGTATATAGGTGGACGACGTGTGTGCAAACTAATGTTCCTGTATACATACAACTTGGAAGAGGATTGTGATGTGTGTATGTCTGTGTTTGTGTTTGTGTTTGTGTGTGTGTGTGTGTGTGTGTGTTGGATAATCCATCTCTTCCAATCCCAGGGTGAGAAATTTGCAAATTTGCAGTGTCATCTTCTTAGGGAACTACTGGCACCAGTTGTCTGGAGGGCAAAGCTTCCAAGGAGATCTTTCCTTATACAACTGGGAAGGGACAACTGCACAAAAGTTTAGGAGGCCAGGAGACAGGAAGGTCATCCGAGTGAGGGGATGAGGAGGAACCCTCAAGAAAGCAGGAGATTCTACAGAATCAGCTCTATTAATTCCAGAGCCAGAGCTTGAGGCACTCAGGAAGAAAGAAGGGAAATCTACCCAGACACACCCCACACTCCTGCCGCAGGTGCGGGCCTTCCCGCTGGGCGGGCGCTGGTCTTAGGGCTCTGCCTGATCCCTGGGGCTGCTGTCCCAGACTTGAAACTTGCAGCACACCTTGGGCAGGCGGGAGAAACAGAATGAGTGGAAGAGCTGGAGTCCTACCCCCCAGCCCGCCCTCACCCCAGGTGAGTTTTCTCAGGGCCTTCAATTGTCAGATTTGCCCAATTCTCAAATAAGAATGAGGGGAGAAGGACACTTCGCCTCTTTCTGGCCTTTTCTGATTCTTGTTTGTTCAACAATTTCCCATTAGAGGTAGCTTTCACTGGCAAAACGCCTAAAGGACGTAAGCTATCTCGGGCAAGTTTAGGAGGAAACGGGAAGCCACAGTTCAGACTTCCATTCCCGCGACCCATCCCTCAATTTGAATACCAGACCAGAGCCTTTGTTTGCAACTAGTTCCTGCCCGCCCTACTGAGACTGCCACATCCCAGGCTTGGAGAGTACACATTCTGCAAGCTCAAGGCTGCTAGGACTTGGTAACTTTCCCAGATAAGATTTCGTTTGGGACTGAACTCTCCAGGGCAGTACGTTCCAGCAGATACATGTGTGTCCCTTCACGCCCTCTCCCTGTTCTGCAGACCTGTGGGTGAGAGGTGCACCCCATAAAGACACCCTGTAACATATGACCTCCTCCAAGCGCAAATGCTTGGAGAAAGAGACCCCAGAAGCCAGATCAGTTCCGGCCACTATTCCAGTGACTGGGATATAACCAATGCTGGGACGCAACTGGCTGACTTTGTGACCTGCTTTTACGGCAGGACGCTCAGGCCACCTGCGTGCCTGGAAGCTTGGGACACCTGGTGTGAAATTTGTGGAACCAATTTGTCACGGAGCCCCATGACCTTGTTTCCTCCGCTACTGCGAACAGGCATTAACATAGCTTCAGCCAATGACCTCAGCTAGGAGAGATTTGGATTCTAGCTTTCTTCTGGGCTTTAGATAAAGGAAAGGATCGCTGGGCATCTGACAGTGCCCCGATAAAAGAAAACATTACCGAGTTTGCTTTGGCTAATGGTAAAACTAGCTTTGGGCATCCTTCCCCTACTACTCCCGCCAAAAAAAAAAAAAAAAAAAAAAAAAAAAAAAAAAAAAAAAAAAGGTCTGTGCACAAAATGATCGGCATAGCCAAACCCGGAACTGAAGTATATCAGCCTACCTGGATCTCCTAGGAGATAGCTCAGCCATTGGGAGGCCTTCTGCTTGATGTTATGTGTAGGATAATAACCAAACCAAAGAGAAATAAGAAAGGACTTGCATGTCTGCATGTGCTCTTCGGAAAACCCTTTTCAGGAGCAATATTTGGTGAACTTTCCCCAAACAATTCATTTCTGTCTGAATCCCCACTGATAATGAAGCTGTTTGAGTGAAAATTGGAATTCCATAAGGATCAGATAGATTAGAAAAGTAAATTCAAGTTTTTTTTTTCTTAAAGTTAATTCCCAAGAGGGCCTATGCTTGCTCATGGTTAATAGATTTTTTTTTGTTGTTCCATTAATACAGTAGTGTCGCCAGCATAGAGAGTTTAATCAGTCGGACACTGTGATTTAAGCAAAGCCTAAGGACTATTTTCTCTTCAAACCTAAGTATCTTCCCATGTTGCTGCTATTCAGTTTTCTTCACAACTAATCTTGGCCTTTTTTTCTAGAATAGGTTAAATTATTTGTTTCACTGGGAAACAAACAGAAAAACAAAAATTCTCTTCAGTGCTAGAAGTAATTTGAAGACACTGGAATGTGCTTCACTGGTTTAGACATAGTTAATCCACAGGTACACCTAAGGATGTGAATAATGGCAACATCAGGCAACATTAGCAGAGGTCAAACTGGTGGATCTTGGACCATTCTTTCTTTACCTATACTTTGAGCAGGTTGAATGTAAAGTCATCAGACTATGTGGGAAAACTGAAAGCAGGCCTCAAAGAATCATCGCTAACAAAATAGTATTTGGATGACTCCAAGGTAGGCAAACAGCTTTTCCACCAAACGTGGTGGTCATATTCCCTGAATAAATGTATCCCCCCCTGCAACTATTACTTACAGGGTCCCTGCTCTAAATGCAACTTGCTGTCTGGTGGCCTTAAAACAACAAAGGCATCAAAACCCTTTAGGGAAAGGTTTTAGACAGCATTGAAATGAAGACGTGTGTGAAGTTCTATCCACAAGCATCCTTCCGACATAAGGGGGACATCAACAGAAAGGGGGGGGTTTAGAGTTCAATCTCTGGAGAAATAAGTGTGTTCCTGAGGGGGGGGAGAGAGAGAGGGAGAGAGAGAGAGAGAGAGAGAGAGAGAGAGAGAGATTTTGTTCTAGAGAGAGAAAGTTTGTTTCAGAGAGAGACATTGTGTGTGTGTGTGTGTGTGTGTGTGTGTGTGTTGGTGGGGATGAGGTCTAAGAAGGCTCATTGGTCGGCCATTTGGTTTTGAGTGTAGAGTCTTCAGAGTACACCAGACATATACATGTTGTTCTCTAAGAACCGAAGGCAGTAGCTGAAGATGACAGCAACTTTTCATAAAGAACCAGTTGGTTCCTCAGTATCTTTGTCTTGGGTTCACTCCTGGGTATGCAGGTGTGGACACTGAACCCCTCGCTACACCATCACCAAACCTTAACCTCTCACATTGTATTTCTTGACAAATTCTCTACGGTGTCCTTAATGGGTGATAGAAAACTGAAAGTTCTAGAATGTAGGACATCCTTTGGAGGAAGCATCACTACTAGATCCTAAAGTGGGCACTTTTTTTTTTTTATCCGTTCTTCTAGATGCTATCCCAAAACTGGCCACTTCTGTGGATATTAATCCTTTTTCTTCTGGAAGAGACACACACTGTCAACGTCCCGACAGGTTACCTGTATGGTGATTACTGTGCCTAAGTGATTTGTCCTTCATCATTAAACCCAACACCTTTCAACTAAAGAATCTTCAAGTGACAATCAACACCCTTAGGCTCAAAACTGGCTTTCAGTAAATACCTGCAGAGCAGACTGTGGTGTCTTTGCTTTTTTTTTTTTTTTAAAGGAGTCAATGAAAATGCATTAACTATCCAAAGTATTATACTGGACCTAAAAATATTTTTGTAAACTTTTCAAATATTTGCTTTGAAGAAAATAGTAATTTATTGTCAAAGCATCCCAACATACCTGGATAAACTATAAAGTTTAATAAATCTTTTAGGGATAAAAGAAACACATAACTATTCAGACTCCATTTCACTGGCACAAAATTACACTTTGTATTAAAAGGAAATACATATATACATCAGTGATGGCATCCTTCACCGAAGTCCATAATCATTTCAAGATACATGCACTTCCCCCTGGAAACTTAAACTGAATGGTGACCCCCTTTTTATTCATTTTGTTTATTTTTGTAAGAACACAGCTGTCATCAGGAAATGCAGAACGCATCTCCTCCTCCATTACTTTATATCTAAAATAAACTTTGTCCTTACATATAATTATTACATCTAAACCATAAGTGCTTAATAATTTAAGTAGAAACGTATGACAAATGCATCAATATGTTGCAATATATGACATCTTTTAAAATGTACCTTTGTTTTTGGGAAAGTGAAAATTCGTGCATTCAAAAGAAAACCCCCCTCAAACAACCCACCCAATCCAAAATCCACCATCCTGTCTGTTTGTGCGCGCGCGTGCGTGCGTGCATGCGTCCAAGTGTGTGTGTGTGTGTGTGTGTGTGTGTGTGTATGTATGTGAAATTAAACGTTTGGATGATGAGGCTCCTGGCGAGGGGAGGGACCTGTGTGTGCACGTGTTTGGTTGCAGTGTTTGGGGGCATAAGGTAGTGGTGGATGTCCCCGCGTGTGTGCTCCTGCAGGTGACTTAACTGTGCGTGCACACGCGTGGAAAGCCGGGAGTCTTTTACGCATCAATTATGCGAGGTCATGTGCCTGGACAGGTGGTGACGCTCCCTGAAGGACTCATTGCAAATGGGGCACTTGAGTTTCTCCTCCCGCCGCCGCTTCACCAGGGGCTCCATGGCGTACTCCTTTTTGTGGTGAGACCGCATGTGGTACACCAGGTCGGAGGTCATGCGGAAGGAGGCGTTGCACTTGGCGCACCAGTTCTGCGCGGGCAGACACAGCGAGGTGAAGGAGGGCGGCAGCAGGGTGAGCGCCGAGGGCAATTGTAGCTGCAGGGGCCCCGCGGCCGCCGCCGCCGCCGCCGCCGCCGCGGCCGAGCTCTTGGGCCAGAAGGCGGTGGCGTAGAGGAAGGGGCTCTGCTTGGGCAAGCCACCGCCGCCGCCGCTCGCCAAGGGCCCGCAGGCTCCGTTCAGGTCCGCGGCCCCCTGCAGCTTCACAGCCAGCGGATCGGCGGCGGCCGGGTAGAGTCTGGTGGGACCCACGCCGTCTCCCGGGTGACACGGCTCGAGCGCGCCCAGCTTCTGGCCGAGGACCAGCGGGGACAGCTGCGAGAAGGAGCGCGCGGGCTGCGAGAAGGCGCTCTTACGCTCGTCCGATGCGGCCCCTTGGCCGCCCCCCGAGCCTCCCGCGGTCCCCGCGGTCCCCGCGCCGCCACCGCCGCCCAGCTGCGACACCGAGGTGAAGGCGCTGCCCCGGGCGGGGCTCCCGCCCTCTAGCCGGCCCGGCAGAGCGCCTCCGGGACGCGGGGCCAGCAGCTTCTCGGGGGCCCCTGGAGACCCCGCCGCGGGGGTGGACGAGCCGTTGCCGCCGCCGCCACCGCCGGCGACACCGCCTCCCGCGTCGGGGTCCTCGGCAGTGCCCCCTGCGCCGTCTGTCGCCGCCGCCTCCTCCTGCAAGCCCACCGCGCGGCCCGCCTTCTTCACCTCCACGAAGGCGCTGCGCTTCGCCTCTCCGGTCTCGGGGCTGGGCGGCGCGAAGAGCCGGCCGTTCTCCTCCAGGCCGAAGTAGCTGCCGGCGGCGCGGTACTGCTGCGGCGTGCACACCAGCTCCTCCTTGGAGGTCGCCAGCGGCCGCTCGGAGAAGCGCGCACGGCCGCCCGCCAGCCCCGCGCCGCCGCCCTCCGCCGCCGCCGCCGCCTCCTCCGGGAACCGCCTCTTGCCTTTGCAGCCGCCCGCGGCGACGCCGTCGGGACTCAGCTCCGCCTCCTGGTGGCCGCTGCGGCCACCGCCGACGCCGGGGGCCGCCGCGCAGCTGCTGCCTCCCCGGGAGTTTTCCAGTTCCCGAGCCAGGTTGTGGAAGTCCGTGGACGGCTTGGCGCTGCCGGCACCACCCGCGGAGCCCGGCGGGTTGCTCGCCTCCGGGGACGACGCGGGGTAGTGGTGTATGGGGCCGGCTTTGCAGAACTTGGGGCCCGGGATCAACGGCGCCTCCTGTTGCTGCTGCTGCTGGGGCTGCTGCTGCTGCTCTTTACCACCACCGCCACCGTGGTCCTTGGTGCCCACGCCGCCCCCTTGCTCGTCTTGGGGATTCGCATCAGTGCTGTGAAGTCTCTTGGGGCAGCGGAATCGCAGATGTGCCACGTAGGGGAACTCAAACTGGAAACGTTGGCTGCATTCCAGGCATGTGTAAGGAGACGACCCTGCTTAGTGAGCAAACACACACACGCACACACACACACACACACACACACACACCCCACATGGTTAGTTAGCATCGCACCCAGGTCACTTAGCCATCATCCCCATAACAAATCCACTTTATCTTTCCGGGCTGAGTGCCCTAGAAAGAATACACTATCCTATTTGGTACAACTTTCTTGATCTGTGCATTTATCAAGTAAGGAGCTCCCCAACTTTTTTTCTTTCCCCTTCTGTCCCAGTTCCACTTTGGACAACGCCTCAGAAACTTCGTCCAGCCTATGAGGTGCCCAAGAAGAGCAAGGTGCGCCCAGGCACCGGGGTCAGTCCCTGTCGGTCCTTGCACTTCTCCCCAGCTAGCGAACGACCCACGAGGGTCGCGAGTCAACCTACCGTTCATTTTGTGAGATCTAGACGGGCAGAGCAAGAGCAACTCAGTCAGTTCTTTCCCGTACCAAACTAGTAACTCTTCATCTTTGGCAATCCTGCGGAGAGAGCGGTAGAACAGCTGTCCGTTTTTTATATAAGCTTCGAGGTTCTGTTCTTCCTTGTCTCGGGCTGATTGGACCAGCCGCAGCCACATGAGACCTTCTGAGGAACCGTTTGCCGCCGAAGTGTCTACCTACAGTATTGAAGAAAGACAAGAGGGGGGGTGGTGTTCCACGTGAAAGACAGGAACCAGAGAAACCAGGGCTAGTTCTTCTGTTTGGTTTTTTGTTCTTTCCAAACAATGATCTGAAACCAAGTTTGCAAAAGTTGACCAAAGTCGGACTTCATCCCTGCGTTTGTGGTCCACGGGCGTGATAGCCACCCTTTGCGATACTGGGTCAGTCTTACAGAGTAGCCTCTTTAGAATTTCCGTTTCGGTTACCACACAGGACAAAAGCAGAGGGATTTCCTGTGTTTCAGAAGGGAAAGGCAAGTTCGGGTCTTAGAAATTATTCTATGGCCCTCAGGCCCATCTGCCTAACTGTGCCGTGAAGGACTAACGGCTTTGCTTGATGAGGAAAGACTAGGAACTCTGGGGTGGGGGCACTGGGAGCACCATTTGGCATGTAAATAAATAAAATAATTAATTAAAAAAAAAGACTAGGAAGAAAGAGGCCTGTTACAAACACAAACACGGATTTAAGGAAGCTTTGCCTCCAAAACAATTAACATTTTTGTTTAAATGCAAACTCTGAGCACTAGCTAATGTTAACTAAAGAAAGCAATAATCAGGCAATGAGGAGACCTCCCAGGCTACAAAACAAACATACTCAATACTTGCAAAAGTACTCCCAAGGACTACTTAATATGTAAATAGCCCCAGTACTAGCAAGGTCTCCTTACCAATTTAGGAAATCCTAATCCACGGACCCCAGAACTAGGGCAATGATTCAGGCAACTTTGGTATTGTCTTTTTTTTTTCTCTCTCTCTCTCAGAAAATCGCTTGGGTATTTGATTCTAGTTTTTCTTTTCTAATTTTTGCTGTGTCCGCTCTGCTCTGACTGCTCAGATGACTACATTGTCCTTAGGTTAGCTCCTTCCTCACTCCCAACAGGAAATGGCCCTCAGACTCCTCCGTCATACTTGCTGAGACTCACCCGGAAGATGTAAGGGACCGTTCTCTTGTCCGTGGACTTGAGGGCTACGAAGGCTATGCTGTCATACAGGGAAGTATGGCTCAGAACACAGGGACCGAATATGGCGTTCTCTGGGATGTCGCAGGTTGTATATACACTGGTAAAAATGTCTGTCAGACATTGTTGGACAGCCTTGGCATCTCCATCCCAGAGGCCCCTCTGGATGCCTGAATCCTCCATCACTGGAGACAGAGACCCAGGAGAAGAGAGTTGTTATTGCCTTTTCTGCTTTGAACCTCGGCGGAGCGGAGCGTTTCCGCTACCAGACATATTTTCTTCGCACTTGCCGGCTTTTTTACATAGCTCCTGCTTTAAAAATAAAGCGGATCAATCTGGCAAGTTTTAAAGATGCCAACTTCGAAGTATTATTCCTTCCTTTTAAATAACTGGATCGGGAAGCATGAGAGCACACTTCCTGCTTGAGAAAAAAAAAATAAAGAGCTTGTGAAGCCTGGAACAGGCTGTGTCTGTGTTACATCGGGATTTATAGAGTGGGGCTTTGGGGTGAAGGTAGGGCTTTTGTAGGTTTGTTTGTTTTTGTTTTTAAACTAGCATATGCAGATTTTCTGACTGTATATACCCCCTCAAAAAACTTTTAATCTTTGGGGGACAGTCCTGTCCTATGTACTGAGCCCAGTGCCTTGATGCGATTTCTTTTCTTCTAAGGAGGGGAGCAGCCTTAGCTAGCTAGCAGGCAGGACCAGGGAGCATGGCGAATGGATTTCGAGCGGAGTGTCAGGGCCACTAATTCTATGTCAGCTAACCTTTCTTTGCAGCCTACAAGAAGGGACGCATGTCTGCTCATTAGCATAATCCAACACTGTCCCTCGGAGGCTTTAATTAAAAGCAGCAAGCAGAGGTAATTATTTTTTCTCGACATGCTTATTTACGGGTGAGGCTGAATCCCAGTTACCTTGTTATACAAGAGGGGGGGATTGAGTCGCCTGTGGCCCATGAAGCGAGCAGGTATGGGGCAGGCTTGAAGTGTCCCCTGTCTGAAATGCTGTGTGTAATGACTGGTGAATTCTCACTTCCCTGGATACCACCCTGTTTGGGCAAGAAGGGTCAGACCTGCTTGAGTGGTCCTCAGTGGCCCTCCAGCTGTTTAATCCGCAGCAATTTAGAAGTAATGCCCCAGTGGCGGGCTCTCTATTAAGCTATCATACAGGGATGGTTTCCTTCCTCAGCCACTGGACACCCCCCCACACACACACACAATACTTAGCACTTAAAGAAAGCAATAATTTAAGATATTTAAACTAGTTCTTAGTTAGCCATGCCATTTTTCAGGGTGGGGGGGGGAAATCTAACAGTTCCTCTAAGTTGGTTTTTTTCCCTAGCAGTTTCACCAGTGACAGCGATGTCTCTGTGTTTCTGTACCTTAAGTGGCAGGGCGAGAACCGATCTTAGTCTTTTCTTGTTCAGCTAGCTTCTCATTAAAGAACAGTATTGGTGATGTGTATTTTTTAAAATTAACACCCACTAGCCAATTAGTCTTATAAACGTAAGAAAATGCAATGCCTGTAACTTTGACAGCCCCTTTCCTATTCCTTCTCCCATATGCACCAAATGGCAAGTATATTTTCCAGACAGTGGGAATAAGAAAAATAGCCACAAAATAGAAAGTTTACGATACCACTCTCTGTTTCTGCGCTTGTCCTGTGCCCTTCTGATTTCCAATCGCAAATCAAGTACAGAATACAGGTTCTCTTAGCTCCTTTTCAATATAAGCCCACTCTCTCTTCCCGGTTGCCTGCATTTCAACGTTTTGCACCTTGCTTTCTGTCTCGCTTCTGAAAGTATTCTTCACGGAAGCTTTTCATTGTGACAGGAGATCGCCCTCCACTTTGGCAACAGCAGGGACTCAGTCATTAAAATGCAGTTCTATCTAACAATACAGCGAAAAGGTCCCGCAGTCGGGCTAATAGCGGTCCACGCTGCCGCGGTGGTGGCGGCCACGGCGCAAAACCAGCCACAATAAGCGACAGGCAGGAGCCCCGGGCTTTAATATCTAGCCTTTCACAGTCCTACGCCCATTTGTAGGCTCCGGGTTCTCTTCCTCCGCAGATCCTCCGGGGAAACCCAGAGCCAGCTGGGCTCTCTGAAAACCCGTTCGCTACTGCCGTTTGCTCCCGCTCCACTCCGGGCTGGCATTGTCTGGCGGCCGCGAGCTCCCCAGTCCCTAGCTTCTCCAGCAAAGTGCTCCCACCCGCTCCTCCCTTTGTATAATCTTATTGGCAGAGGAGAGAACATTGAGCGTCGTTTCCCTCCTATCTTCTAGATAATGAGGAAAAGGAGGGCAATTTTTTCACTCCTTCTACTCAACCTGTTCTCTTCCCATCCCCCCCCCACGTCAATGCAAATAGACTTACCAGAAATAAGGTCAGGACCGAGTCGCCCAAAATAAGGCCACCTGGAACCGACGGGGTGCAACCCAGTATTCCTTTCTGCCTATTACATTAGTGTCGCTCCATGTCAAGAGGGGTCGGTGTCAGTCTTGTGGGTTCTGTCCAAAGAGAGAAGAGAGATGCAGATAGGTTAGGGGGGGGAGAGAGAGAGAGAGAGAGAGAGAGAGAGAGAGAGAGAGAGTTGTACAGATGGACCCGATGCAATGACTGACTGGCACGCAGACACACACTTTTTGTTTGCTGCACATAATCTGCCCAATGACGCGTGACAGCCCACGTCCCCTCCCTTTAACTCTTGCTGGTCTGGGAGATCCCTCCGGCGCCAAGCCTGGTTTTTCTGGCCTGCCCGCGCTAGGCAGGTCCTGAGCTCCTTCCCCAAGTGGCAGACCCTCCCCAGAGCAGCCAGGCCTGCCTCCTCCTCCTCAGGTTGGGTCCCTCTGGGACTCCTGGGTTGGCAAAATCCGTTTCAGGTTCTGGAAGGAAGGTGCCGGAAGGATCAGAGCGGCTCTTTTTCGTTTTGCTAGGCACTCAGAGGACCTCGGACAAGGAGTTGAGTTGACCACGCTGCCAGCGCATGAACTATTTGCATATGTCCCCAGAGTTTGAGTGGTATGCCCCCAGCCCCAAAAGGGAGGGTGAGAAATTGCCTCCCCCCCCCTCCCGCGGGATTCTTTGGCCATTGAGCTGCGGCTGATCTGTGAAGCTAGTGGCCTAGGAGGCGACTAACAGATTTGCTTAAAATGCATTCATGTTACCGAGCAGGGAGTCCCGTGTAAATATGGGCGACAGGGGGTATGCTTTGGTTGGAACTTGGCTTAGCCATCTCCCGCCCAATGGGATGGGGTAAGATGATAAATCCGGAATGCTGCCAGATCCCTAAAGGGACTTCGGCGGTTTTTAAGTCCCAGGACAAGGGTTTGTGCGTGGGTATGGGCTAGGAGAGCGTTGCTGGAGAAAGCCTGGGTCACTGGACTCAGGTGTTAGAGCTTTTCACCTTCTGTGTTCTCTCTGTACTATGTGGTTCCCAAGGGGGGTCCCATAATGGCAGCCAGGATTCTAAGACCTCGGGGTAAAGGAAGGATGGTTCAAAGTTAAAAAAAAAAAAAAATACGGAGGACTCTCAAGAGCCTTTCACATCCAGCCGCTGATGGAGGAGTGGATGGGATCACCGGAGTGAGGCTGTCTCGGGAGTCTCGTTGGTGCGCTAAGCCACTTAGAGGCGCTGGCTTGTCCGGGAGCGGCAGCTGATGCTAATGACTTGAGGTCTTTGACAGCCAGAGAGTTTTCTCCTTCTGCGGGGGCCACAAAACAATGACGCTAGGGGCTCTCAGGGCTGTTTTTCTCTGGTAGGCTTTCTATTCCTAAGGAAAGAAAGGCCTTTGAGTGGCACAGGCAATCCCTCAATTCCGACCCCCACTCTCCCTGCATTCAATTGAGCAATAGGTCAGGTTGAGCATAAATCCAATTGTATAGTTTACTTGCTAAAGGGCAGGAGTCAGGGCCAGAATTTAAGGAGGAGACAATCTCTGTCCTTGCCTTTCAGGGTGAGCATATGAGGGTTGGCAAAGGGCAGCTGACAGTATAATCCTTATGGTGCTCTGAGACTTCTGTCTGGAAGCCTGGAGACCAGCAAGACATCAATGTACCTTGCAGGTACCTGCTGCTCCAATGGGCATTGGAGAAATGTAGGGAATTTCCTAGAAGTTAATTTCTTTGGCTTTTTTTCTTTTTTAATTTTATTTTTTATTTTTTATTTCTGGTCACCTCCCCAGCAAGTTGCTGGTCCTGATCAGATAGAATCTCTCCCTAAAGTAAGCTGGGCCTGGAGGGATCTTAGATTGGGAGAAAGGTCAAAGTTCTCACCTGACTTCCAGGTTGACTACTGACCTTTATTTATTTATTTATTTATTTATTTATTTTTGGTTTTTTGAGACAGGGTTTCTCTGTATAGCCCTGGCTGTCCTGGAACTCACTCTGTAGACCAGGCTGGCCTCAAACTCAGAAATCCGCCTGCCTCTGCCTCCCAAGTGCTGGGATTACAGGCGTGCGCCACCAAGCTGTCCGGCTTGACTACTGACCTTTCAAAGATAAGTCTGCAGCTCCTCTTTGACCTACAGTGCCCTTTCTCCCCTGCAAGTTTGTGCAGCTTAAAATAGCCAGGGAGGCAAACGAGTTCAGTTAAACAGCAGACTCCAGACGGCTCTGTAAATGGCAGACTTCAGACACCTGTGTGCCAGAGTCTGCAGCTGTATTTAGCCACTGATTTTCTTATGACTCCATCGATTCTTCCTCCTCCTGAACCCTCGCTCTCCTCCCTCCTCTCCCTCCCTGCTCCTCCTCCTCTTCCTCACTCTTCTGCCATTCCCATCCCCCTTCCCTCTCACACACACAGCACCCCAGTCTGATTCCCTGGAGGATGAATTGGAGAGTTAGAAATGTTGAAAGAGTTGTCTCAAATCTGGAAAGTAAGCATCTGGGTAGAAAAATGGAGGTGAGATATTTTCAGTGAATTAAGAGAAGGAAGAACAAGAAAGACCAGAAGGCCCCGTTGTAAACAATAGAAAGCCATGATAGAAAATCAGTTCTAGAGCTAGAGATGTGGCCCCAGCGGGTCAAAGGCCAGGCTCACAACCTAAAATATAAGCTAATGAGTTCTGAGGGAGCTGTGGTGGTGCAGAACCCAAGGCCTTATTCCCATGATGCAAAGGGATTAAGGGGAGACCTGTTGGGGACTTGAGTTTCATTCCTGAGTTGAACAAAACAGGACTCTGTGTCTGCTTTGGTTATCATTTAGAAGTTTGGTTTTTTCTCAGAAAACATCATCAGCTCCTGTATTTTAACACTCTTTGTACATCCTGTAAATACAAAAACACTCATTCCAGTCCAGAAAGCAGGCTTCTAGAAAGCTAATCCTAAGTGGAGAGTGCTTCTCTTGTGTCTGACCTTTTTTTTTTCTCCTATGATTATGTCTCCTTTCTCTCTATGTAGTAGCTCCGCTCAAGGACTGGATTCTTGTTTCTACCTCGTGTGAAATAAGAGCATTTCTTTTTTTTTTCTTTCTTTTTTTTTTCATTTTTTTTTTCCGAGACAGGGTTTCTCTGTGTAGCCTTGGCTGTCCTGGAACTCACTCTGTAGACCAGGCTGGCCTCAAACTCAGAAATCCGCCTGCCTCTGCCTCCTAAGTGCTGGGATTAAAGGCGTGCGCCACCACCGCCCGGCCAATAGAGCGTTTCTTGCACTTCAGATGGGAGTTCATGAGCTTGACTGTCAAGTCTAGATCTACACCAGGAATTCAGGACATCAGGAAGAAGGAGGCCTACCTTCCTCAAGTTCCCTGCCACCAGGCAAGAAACCCTCCAGCCCAAAGGTGACATATATTGTGATAGACCGCTGTTTTATCACATTTTCCCCATCCTATAAGTACATTTCCCTTCCTGATCTTAAAGTATCTAAATGTTAAATCCCTCATATTTTATGGGTCCGAGTTGCTCTTGTGTTTGAAGACCAGATGGCTGACATTACCAAACAAAGAGTATGCTGAAATTCTTACTTCCAGAAGGTTCCAGTATTTTAAGTAGTGCACATTTTATTTGGTCACATAAATGCTCAAAATGACAATCATTAGTAGAGTATTAATCAGGTCCATAGATTGTTTTTTAAATTTTTCTAGCAATGTATGGGATGGGATAGTGCACAAGCTATTTTTGAAATCAGCTGCTGGATCTCGCTGGTGCTAAATGAAGAGTTGAGACACATTCAGCCTCAGATAGCACTATAAAAACACACTTCACCCAGTAGTTTTATGCAATGACATAGAACACTGGGTTTATGAATGTATTTGGAGCTCTTTCCTTGGGGCTTATTTCCAATTAAATGACTAGAAATACAGCTGTAATAAGTACGAAGAGCCACTCTGCTCTGGTTTAGCAAAGGTTCTTGAAGCTGCAGCAACCCCCTTCTGCAGCAGATGAACAAACAAAAAAGCCCCCAGCCCATATGTAGACTGCAGAAATGTTGTTTTGGAAGAGAAGGCTAAAGAGAAGTTGATGAAGGATCGTTGAGGTGGTTCCTTTTATGGCCTAAGAGTGGGGATAAAGAAAGGATGAGAAAAGAAATTTGGCGCCTAGTGAGTCTCTCCCTCAGGCTTAAGGAGCAGGGCCTCAAAAAGCTTAACAGCTGTAATAGGAGGAAAATAATGACATCTCTGTGAAGAACTCAGGGAATTATCACTGTAGTAACACATTATTTGTCTGTGTCTGCCTAGGTTCTGGGTTTATATCTCTTACTTGATTGCCAAAGCAATCTACTAACACAGTCCTAGTGATCAAAAGAATTTGGCAATTAATAGTGAACAGAAATTATTCTGAGATAATAAGGGAGACTTGTTCTCAGAGATGGGAGGCTATCCACGGCTCTTCCCAAGTTCTCACAGAAAGAGGGTGTCAGAGTTAGAGAGAGCAAGAGAAACTTCCGGGTAGAGTATGGCACCTTATCCCTTGGAATAATGAACTTTCTAAGGGAAAGAATCGACTCATGATCTGCACCCAGAAGCAGAAACACTTGTCAGATACCAAAGTTATTGCTGGGGAATTTTTAATTTCTTATTTTTCTTTATATTTTATTGAGGGTGTGGCAGCAGTGAGAGGAGAAGACAGGGTTTCTCTGTAGCCCTGGCTGTCATGGAACATATTCTGTAGACCCAGCTGGTCTCAAACTCAGAGATCCACATGCCTTTACCTCCTGAGAGCTGGTTTTTGATTTATTTTTCTTTTAAAGATGTATTATTTACTTAATGGGTATGAGCGCTCTATCTGCATGCATACCTGTACACCAGAAGAAGGCATCTGATCCCATTACAGATGGCTGTGAGGTGCCATGTGGTTGCTGGGAATGGAACTCAAGACCTCTCCATGAGCAGCCAATCAGCGCTCCTCGCCACTGAACCATTGTTTTTTCTTTTATCTTGAGAATAATACTTGGTGGGTTTAAAGAGTGTATGGGAGGTTAATCCGAGTATTTGTTTTACACCTTGGTGAGGACAAAGGTTCACCAAGATTGAGGGCACAATTTGTGCTTTACAAGCATATATGGGGTAAGGTCAGTTTGGGTCTATCCTTCCCTTGTTAGTTCACTGGGTGGCTATTTATTTATTTATTTATTTATTTTTAAAAGTATGTGATCCTTGGCCTGGTCTTGGGAAAACCAGAAACTCATGGGATGTACAGTTTTATAGCCTGTCAGAAGGAAATTCATATTCCTGGCTCTTTCCTCACTTATGTCTATAAGAAAAAGAAAAGGAAGATAAAAAAAGAAGGGGAAAAGAAAAAACAAAGAAAGAGGAAAGGAAGACCCTTTCCTTTCTTTTTTTCCCTCAGCTGTCTCTCCTGCTCCTGTAACTGTAGACACTACCCCTGTTGGTGCCATTGTTATTACAATATGCTTTTTCTAAAGTCTGTATCTTCCTCTGAGGGATTCTGAGTTCCAATCACACCTTCCTTGAGGTTCACCTGAGAGCTAGCTAGCCTTTAAAATCGCATGTAAGGAATCTCCTACTCTGGCAGTCTTTCCTCGGTTTGAGTGACTGCTTCCTGGCTCAATGGCTTCTGCGTGTGAGCTCTAGAAGGGACAGCAGGCTGGAATGATGCACTACTGAGCTAAACACCAATGTTTCACACTCACCTGGGTGGGGAGGGTGTGTGGACCAAGCCTAGAATATTGACCCTTGGATGTTGTCAGACTTCGTACAACTCCCTAGATGAATCTGACAAGGAACAGTTAGTTTTCTGTCAAGTCTGTAGACTCTTTAACTCTTCCCAGATTCTGATACCACTGGCCCCCAACAGACCCATAGGAGGTAGCAGAATAAAAGGGCATCGATCAGATCATGGAGAACCGTTCAGCCCTCCTCATCAAGGTCGGGCAGAGTGGGATCTTGGAAGGCTTGGTGTTCAAGAGAGACTTTTGAGGAGGCTGACTTAAATCTGGAGAATGTCACCAAGTTGAGAGGCTCAATAAGCAACTTCTACACAAAGCCAGGAGAGAGACCTGGTCCTGCTTTCAATATCTGAGCTCATCACTGGTGCATCTCAAGCTGTAACTCTAGTTTTAAAAGGAGGCACTTACTGGCACACAGGCAAGCTCATTCCCTGGTGCCTAATTCCACCCAGCCTTCTGAGCAGATGAGCAGGTGCCCTGCAAGAAGTCCTGGTGCCAGGAGTGAGCGGCACAAGCACTTCTCCTCTCGGGGAAGGAGTCTAGACAGAGGCTCACGTGCTCAGGCCTTTCTGGCTAGGAATCTGCTAATGGTGACAGACTCTCTTGAGACTTTGGGGCATGGGGATTGCTATCAGCAGTTGACAATGGGGAGGTCCACATTGCTCTGCAAGAATTCTAGAAGTCCCCCTGAAACCTCACTCATTCCTTGCTCAGATTGCCAATTGAACTGTTGGAACGCAAGCTCCATTATGAACAACAGGTGGTACATAAACTCACACAACCCCAGTGGAGGGTGTTTTCTCAAATGCTACGTGGAAAGCCTGACACTTTCAACAGATTTTCAAAAGTTCCAAAGCCACAAGCCAATGTGGTCTTCCAAGGTGAATACTTGGAAGAGTATTCCAATTTAATAACCGTAAGAACTCAAAGTCCTAGTGACATCATTGGTGCTACAGACCTCAGGAAAAGAACTTTATGAGGTGGAAGAAATACTAGACAGTAGAGGCTGACATGTATGCTCTTTTGAACGGATTAGATGAGCCTCCATAACATTTTAACAAGAACTCATGTTTTAAAGAATGAATGATATGTGGATTTGCCAAGTGGAGCTTTTGAAATATCCCTAAGAATAAACATAATTGACTATAATGACTATCATAGAGTAATATCCTAGGCCTCAAATCCAGCATAGGCCAAACAGCTATGGACTTCATTCATGGTGTCTCCCCTCCCCCCCCCCCGCCCCAGCCCCCTGCAACCCTCGTCTCTCTCTGGATAGCTGTAACATTTTTAATTCAATTTAAATTGGAATTCAAATATCAGGGAATATATACAGGGAAATCTTCAATTAAAGGCCAAATTCTTCTTAAGACCTGCCCATATCAGCCAGTTGTAGTGGTACATGCCTTTAATCCCAGCACTCTGGAGGGAGGCAGAGGCAGGCAGATCTCTGTGGGTTCAAGACCAGCCTGGTCTACAAAGCAAATTCTAGGACAGTCAGGACAGTTACTCAGAGAAACCCTGTCACTGAACACGAAAACAAACAAGCAAAGTCTACCCATCCATACCCTGCATCTTCACGTCCCCTTTTGAGTTTGCTTCTCTTTCAGCCAGCTGTGCTGTGTCTGCTGCTGGAGTGTCTTTCTCTTCTTCTGCCTTTGGAACCTGTTGTAAAGCAGGGTGTCATCCTGTCCCTCAGGCCTTGCCCTCCCAAGGGCCACAGCTAAGCACACACAGAGATGCTTCTAATGTGGGTACCTACCTGTGCAGACTCTAGAAGCCTGGCCCTGAGACCAGCCAATCTCAGTGCTGGGCTGCTTTCTTTCTACTCCAGGCTGACTCTTTGCTTCCCCAACATTTGAAGTGCCATCTTCCATTAAAATAAAATAAAATAAAATAAAATAAAATAAAATAAAATAAAATAAAATAAAATAAAACACGTGTTAACCTTTTCTCTGCATGCTTGTACATTTCCGACAGGGTCTGAAAGTTGCTGAGACCAGCAATTAAAAAGATGACTTTCTGTCTTTTCCTTGTCTACATGTCTATACTGAACTCAAGGCTCCTTGCTGCATGTCTTCATGTTACACTGTTCTGAGAACATAGTTCAAGGGAACTCATATGATGAAGCCTTTGGACCCAGACAGTGGCAAAGCAGTAGAGTTTAGAAGGATACAATTTCTCAATATGATTTCACCGTGCTGTGTCCACGTTTGGACAGATGCCCCTTGGCACCCATGCATCCTTAGGGTTTATCTGTGGTCCTAGCATATTGTTTGCATACAGGTAGGGTTCCCCTGAACCTGTGGAGAAAGCCTGGCTACAGCAGAGTCCATCTCCTCCCTAAACTCATTGGGCTTGGGACAGAATCTGAGCTCAGCGTTTGGGAGGCCAGGCAAAGCATGGTCCTTCTGGGTCCTTCCGGCATCCTTCTCAGGTGCCCATCCTATGCTAAGAGTCTTTCAGAGGAGGCCAAATGGAAGGGCACCCGACTGTATATTTCTCAGGCTTGTAAGTAGCAAGGGCTCCATAACATTTGCACTAATTCACCAGAAAGCAGAACTGTTGACCCGAAAACACGCCACCCACAGCGAGTGGAGGGAGGGGGCATCTTTAGAGAAGCAGGAGAGGAACCTTGAACTTAGAGCGGGGACAGGCCAACCGGTGTGTTTGGTGCTTCTGCTAAAGCGGAGGCTCGGTGAAATTCTAAGGGTCTGTCACTTTTCCCACGCTCCCTAACCTTCCAAACGCCTCCTCTTCTTGCCTTTTGCTAGGTACCAGGCGATCCTTGTAGAAAGAATTCTCCAGGGTGAAACCTGCTCTGACAGAAACCCTCCTTTCGCCAGCGCCGCTCCCCACCTGCTCCTGCCCGCGACCTAGCCCTGGCAGGTCGCCTAGCTTCTGCGAGCTGCCCCTGCGTTAGCATTCTCACTAGCTGGGCAGCCAGTGACCTAGCTCGGTCTCCATTTTCCTGCAGTCGAACTAGCTGGCAAGAGCTGCCTCGAGGGAGCTCACTGAGGACTCCCGTGAGGGAAGCGGGGCAAGCAAGTTTTGGAAAGCCAGTTGCTGGGCAGATGGTAAGGGATTACTTCCAAGAGCCATGGCGAGTTTCATTTCAGTCTTTGACATCTTGTGGAGGTCTCAACGCCTTCATTAAAGAACAAGTCTCCTTAGTTAGAAGCCTGGAGTCCTGACCCAAGGAAAAAAAAATGAGCACCAAGCACACAGGCAGGTGTACTGCCCCAACCAGAGGCCATACACTGGGTTTAGCTCCTGCGCTAGGAGCATGTGTCACGTGTTCAACCTCATCTGTGAATGCAAAGCAATTCAGGAGTCCTTTTATGACGTTACTGGGAGGGCCTTGTTTGTATTTAGCAAGTGCACAGAAATAGAAACAAATACTCATGCCAGTGATGTCCTGTCCGTGGTCACCAATGCTATCTTTGTTTCCTAATCTGGAAAGCTGGAAAGTGTATTGTTCACCCATTTTCCAGAGGACTCAGTGAAGGCTGAGGACTTCTCTTTGGAGGCACTGGGAGATCTGGTAGGCAAAACCTGTTGTGGGTTCTTTCTAAAGAAGATACTGGCTGTCTCTCCACCCAATGGCCCTCAAGAGTTTGCAGGAGGGCAGGATAGATGGATAAAAGGAATAGATGTGATTTCCTCCTCCTCCTCCTTCATTCCCATTGGGGAACCTTTGCTTCAAGCCTGTGAGGTGCCACGCTAGATTCAAGAGTAATGGGGGGGGGGTTGAGATTGTCAGAGATAAGACGGCTCAGAAAGATGGAAAACTCTTAGATGTGTTACTGGTTATCTCAAGTTTGACAGTCAAAACTGAGGCCTGTAACCGGTTGCCGCTGCTCACAAGTCCACAAGCCCTGGCTGGAAAGACGTGTCTAGCCTTCCTATCTCTGTCCCCCTCCATACACAGAGCGAGCAGCTGAGTCTAGAGCAGCAGCCACAGACCCTCTGGCTAAGCACTGCTAATTTTCCTAGGGATGGTTCAAAAGTCACGCCCTAAGCCCCAAACTGTTTGGGCAATGGAGCTAAGCTCTTCCTAGCTCTCAATCTCTTTCACCCCTTCTCCCCCTCCCCAGTGCTGGAACCCACTACCAGCCTAGCACCGGCTTCCTCCTATTGTACACACTCTCCTCAGCCAGAATTACTTCTATTTGTCCTAAGCTATGATCTTCAGCTATCTGAAATCTCCAGCCCAGTCTCTGAACCGGGAAACATTTGTGGATTTCCAAATTCCTCCTTCAAAAGGATAACGGAGACAGAAGTTAAGGGCTCTCTATTAGGGATGCTGGACACAGGTCTGCTTGAACTTTGAGTCTTTAGTTAACTAGCTAGGTGTCTGAGGGAAGCTCTTAACCTCTCTGAACTTCAGTACAGCGAGAGCAGGCTGTGTTAGGATCCCAGCTCTGTCACAGGCTCGGTTTAGGCTCGTCTCTGTGCTGTTGTTTCCTGTGAAAGAAGAGTAAACCTAATAAAAAAAAAATTACTGTCTTGGCATAAGAATTAAGTGTGGTAGAACATTTGGCCTAGCACTTAGGAAAAGACCAGAAGCTAGCTGTCCAAAGCTTCTAAATGCTTCTGTTTGATGTGCCCAGTGTATATTAGTTTTGAATCTTAGCTCAATTACTAGATGTCTTCTCCTCTCTAGAAAGAAACCAGATGTAAAGGTGCCGGCTGGAATGTGGGGTTGCAGTGTTCTCCAGTTACGTAGAAAAAGTTTTTGGTAGAAAAACTGTGATCTTTTTGGAAGCTACCCTGGACTTTTCAGTTATACATTTCAGGATAAAATATGAAAAGAGGGATAAGGGGACTTTGGAGCAAGAAGGAGGGTCGACACTGTCTTAAAATGGGGGGAAATGGCATTTCCAAGGTCGGGGAAACAAGGGCTGTACCCGAAGGAGGAGAGCCAGCGTTGAGATTGGTCAGTCTGTCCTAATGCCTGGCTTTCAAGCGGCTGTGAACAAGTCTGTGTGCCCTTGGGCAGGGATGACAGTGCTTTAGAACATCTTCTAAAAAAGGGGTGGGGTGGGGTACACAGTCCAGCAGCAGTGGCAGAATACACCTGACTTAAGAAAAGCAAATCTCAGGAGAGGTAAAGAGGTGACCAGAAGAGCAGATGTTAAGGTGCGTTTGGCCTCTGGCACAAGTTGGCGCTGTGTGTATCCCTCAACAACTGCATTTAAATTTCAGTCTAGAAAGGATTGCCTTCCGCAGAGACGCCTTAAACTACCTTCCAGCTCAACCCCCTTCAAAGTGATAAGCACACCTGCCTCTCCATATTTGCCATTTTCTCCCGCCTTCCAGATCAGTTCCCCACCCCACCCCCACCCCCCCACCCCCGCTTCGGTGGGAGCATCCGTCTCCTTTTGTTCCTTTCTGATAATAGGATCACCAGCTCCCGAAGCCTCACTCAGCAGGGCAGACAGGCAACCGCGGGCCTCCGACAGCATTTAAGAACACGCCCTTCTGCTCAGTCACCCCGGGGTGAAACAGTGCTGAAGCAGCACCAGCAACCTGGGGTATTTCATAAACTTCTGGCTCTCAGTGCAGGCTCCACGCAGATCCCGACTTAAAAAAAAAAAAAATGCTGTTAGCAGAAAGGCGAATCAAATCAAATCAAAGCAATTCCTTAGTGTTTGACCCCGGGGCCAGAGAAGACACTGGTGAGAAGGAGCCACAACTTGGAAAAAGATTTATTTTTCCTGGCCATAAATCTCACCCCCTTGTTCCTCTGCCCAACCAAGCATGATAAAGTCCTTTTCCATAAAGTATTCAGCATTAGAGCCACAAAGCTCCCCAACCAGCAGCCATCTGCTTCTACCATAACTGCTGCTACCGAAGCAGGGAAAGCAGCCGCAGAGAAAGGGCACCACTGCTAGGCTCCAGGACAAATGAGCCTGAATAGCCCTGGTTTTCCTTGTGTATCTGTATCTATAGAGACAGGAGAAGAAAGGCCGCATTATATTGATACAACAATTGTAAAACAAAACACGGAAGAGCCATCTAAAGGGCAATATCGCATGCATCAGGGGTCCCCAGATAAAAGGGGAGCTAACAGATTTATAGAAACCTTTAATTGGTTTTCAATTGAAAGCTAAAGAGGCTGGAGCGAAGCCGTGAAGAGCGGCAAAGTGCTCTCTTCGTTTAGCCGTCTGGAGGCGTGAGCGACGCCGTGGAAGGAGAAAAGGGGCTTGCCTCTTGGGCCTGAGAGCCACGGGGCTGATTTTTAGATGTTCTCAATCTCTCGATTAGTAAGGCGAGAGAGAAAGAAGGAGGGCAAAAACCAATGATAACTTTCTGGTTCCTCGCTGTAGAAATATTTTCAACAGCGGCGACTCTAAACCCGGACCCACTAGCCAGGCTTCAGAAAGAAAGGTGGAGCCCACCCTCAGTAGCTGCGCTCCAAGAGCAGACTCAAACTAGACAAGGGGTCTTTCAGCACTCAGGCAGGGCAGGGAGCAGTGCTAGCTGAGGTATTTGAGGCTGACTAGTGTATTTCGCTCCTAGGAAGCTGCCAGCCCCCACCCCTTCTGTAGCGCCCACCCACACAGCAACCCTGGACGTTGGTCCGTCTGTTCTTAAAGCTAATTTATTGGTCCAACCCTCCATTATCATTTTCAGCTTCCTAATTAATCAAAGATAAAAGGCAATGGCGCAAATTACGATTATGAGGGAACTGGAAGACGGTTTTGAATAAAATAGGAGAAGTGGAATATGATTAATTGAACGACATGATAGTGAAATCTCAAGTGCGAGCAACAACCCCCCAGAGGGGCAAACCGTGATTCTCGCAGGCTGACGCGAACAAGGGGACAACGCCTACGTGAGGTCACGTGGGTTGAAGCACAGACGGAAAAGAAGTGGGTTCCAGCTCCAGCTCCCAACCTAGCCCTGCGTTCTGTTCCGCCAGCCTCTCCCCACCCCCACTGCAGCCGCCGTTCCTAGCCAATCTCCGGGCTCCTGGCTAGGGTTACTCCGCAGTAATTAACCTGCACCTCAGTTTCCCGCTTATCTCCCCTCACTTTTTCTTCATTCTCGTAGCCCTTAACTTTTGCCAAGGTTTCGTGAATTTTCAGGAAAGCCGTCCAGTAGGTCAAGAGATCGCTCCTGTAAGGAATAAACTGAGTCACTGTCTTCCGCTGCTTTTCCAGAAGGCAGAGGGAGGGAGGGAGGGATTAAGGGGCAGACACCGGGCGGGCTCACAGTTTTGCACTTGCCGGTCGCTGTGATTAATGTTTCCGAGGGGATTTATTCGGAGAGCTTATGGAACCTGCTCTGGCTGGAGGGCACTGTGGGCACGCGCTGGGACACTTGGGGATTAAAGGGGCCGTCAGATGGGCTCGCAGGGGCCAGGCCATCGCGGCCTGTAGTGTCTTTTCACCATCCCCAACCTCAGCCCCGGCTTTGGCAGAAACAGAGGGGACTGGTCTCGTAGCTTGACTTTTCGTCTTAGGAATATCTTCTTTAAGGGAGGAGTGTATGGGACGTTCTGAGTGCTTTGGGAGAAAGGAACTCAGTACCAAGCGACTGAACTTCTCTTCACTTATTCTGACTAGCAATGGGAACCCAGAGCTTCACATTCTGAGGGTGCGCTGCTCCCCACCATAGCACTCACTCCCTGATTAAACACCCCATTTTCCCCCCATCACGATCAGAGGAAAACCCCAACTTCCCTGAGCTGTCAAACTCCGGGCTGATGGCTCGACTCACCGCCCAGGAAGGCAACAAGTCTGGGCAGGAAACCCACCGCACTCCATAGCATCTCCTAGGGGCAAACTCCTCCCGAGTCTCTGTACGGACTCTAAGAATAGGAGAAATTACCGAAATGCAAGGGCGGAGGAGAGAGTAAAAAGAGAACTAGACAAGGAGGGGGGAGGAAGGGAGAGAGAGAGAAGAAAGGAGAGGGGAGGGGAGAGTGGGGAAGGGAGGTCGGAGGAGAGATGAGAGGAGGGGAAGCGAAAGGGGAGGGGAAAGAAGAGGAGAGAAAACGGAGAGTGAGAACAGAACTAAAGCGGGGAAGTGGGCGGGGTGGGGGTGTCATGCTTGCCGTGGTCATTACCACTCTCGGACGGAAGGGGGCGTCCTTCGGGTCGAAGCCGCTTTCCTCCGAGCCGGGGTGCGGCGCCGAGACACAGCCCGCCTCCAGAGCAGGCTCTAGCTGCTAGGCGCCCTCTCCTGGCCGCGGCACAGCCTCAGTTGGTTGTCCCACGGGTGGTCCAGCCCCAGCCCCGCCCTCGACGCGCTGGAGAAGGGGTGGGGGAAGGAAGGTCAAGGGAGAGTGCGGGTGGTCGCCTGCGGGCAGGCTCCGGCTCGCATCCCTGGGAGCATCCCCTGCTTCCTACCTGCGGAATGCGGGGCGCTCAGTCCGGGCGAGCCTACCTCTGAAGTCCCTCGCTCCGACACGGCGGTCCGGCCCGGATCGCAGCCTAGACTTTCGGATCCGTACTCGGCTCTTCTGCAGCAGCTGGGAGGGAGGGAGCGGCTGCCGGCTGCTGCGGGGCGGCGTCTGGGGCGGGGGTTGGGGGGGGGCGCAAGCAGAGCGCAAGGAACCGCCATCTGGAGCCTGGCGGCGGGTGGGGCGCGGGTGACAGGGACTGGCCCTGCCTGCGGGACCCTAGGCCAAGGGCAGGGGCCCGCGCGTGGGAGCAGCGCCTAGTGGCAGCAAAGCCTTGCGGCCTCAGAGTAGCGGTTATGGGAGGGCAAGGGAGAGGAAGGTAGGAGTCTAGGGAGGGTCTGAGGTCTGCTCTCCTCAGGTAGCCCAGATTCGGGGTGTCCCCTTGGGTAGATGTGGCAGAAGCGTAGGGGACAATCTAGCATATCTTGAGCTCCTCAGTTCTCCCTCTGGAGTGGAGAGCCTCAACCCTGCCTCCCCCCTGCCCCACCACCCACCAACACGCGCAGACAACCGCCACTGCTCAAAAGTGGTCTCTAGTTCTCTGTGCTTCACAGAGGTCACCCTACTTCGGGTAACACTCCTACTTCCACACTTTATCCATAACTTGATACACACTTTGGACAAGGTATCTCCCTTGGGGAAAACATTCTTCGGTTTCAGAGGGAAGAGCGGGGGGGGGGGGGAGGTCGCGGAAGCTCCTTCGTGTTCATTTAACATGGGGTGAGGTGGGGTAAGAAGTGTGGGGTCTCCCCTCCCCTTATTTAATTTCAGCTATCTCAGGTGCTTGGGATTCCTTCTGTACTAAACGAAGCGGTTTCTCTAGTGAAAGGCAGCGGAGAGGCCGGAGAGCAAACTCGCAGAAGTAGAAGAGTGGCTATTTTTGTGTGCGGGAGGTCAGGGGACATCCTCGGCTTTATAGCCTTTAGGGTCTATAGTCAACATAATGGGACCTAATTGGGCTTATGTGCAGTAGACGGTAGCCTGAATAGAACCCGAAATAAAGGGAAGACGGACCCACGCGTACTCCAAGGCATTAAAAGATACCCCCACCCCCAGCTGTCCCGTGTCCGGCAGAATGGCATTATGTAAAAGACCTGGCATGTCACCCAGTGGCACATCTGGTAGGTGTAGATGGCATTCATTAGCACGGGGCTCCCACTCTGCGGCATGCCAAAGCTCTGACAGAGATGCCCGCTGCCAATCATTCATTCGCTGCCAATCCCAAAGCGGGGCCGGGTGGGATGGCTCCCTTCCACACCGCCATCAGGACTGGAGGAAACAATGTGTTGAGACGCGGAAAGATGAAAGCGGAGCTGAGGATGCTAGGCACCCAGCAGATGTACCCCATGAGGAGGTAACCAGGGGAAGGGTCGTTTAGCGCGAAAGCATATGTAGGATCGCAGGAGGGAGGCTTGGGCAGGGGTGTGCCTGAGGTTGAGCACAGGAGAGGCAGAGGAACCCTGAGGAGGGGAAAAACCTGGCAGTTGTTGTTGCTTCTCTGAAAACACACAGAGACCCATAGTCCCACCTTCACTGCAAGACACCCTTCTCTGTAGTTTGTCTTGTACCCTTGTCAATCTAGAGGCCAGACTAGGTCTGAAAAGATCCACTTGGGGCTGGAGAGATGGCTCAGTGGTTAAGAGCACTGACTGCTCTTCCAGAGGTCCTGAGTTCAAATCCCAGCAACCACATGGTGGCTCACAACCATCCGGAATGGGATCTGATGTGTGTGTCTGAAGACAGCTACAGTGTACTTACTTGTATTAGATATAATAAATAATATTATGTAAAAAAAAGAAAAGATCAACTTCTCTGCCTTGGTGGTGGCCTTTCAGTATCATGACAGAGCACCTTCCTGCTATGACATTTACTTCATTATCAGCCTAGAGCTTTGTATGTGGAAGGAGGTTGGGGGAGGGGTGATGCAGGGTTAACTTTACTGGAGCAAATCAAAGACTTTGCTTCATGAAGTTCCTAGACTTTAGCCAAAGATAGAGCCGAACAAGAGAAGGAAACTATTTAAAAGGAAAAGGAAAACTCAGCACAACCCAGGCAAAGATCGTCTTGGACTAGGTGGTTGCTAGGGTCTTGAGTCTATGGTTTTTCTTTGATGTGCACGTTTTATAGACGTTTTATTTGATATTTAATACAGTTAATAACACAAACAGGGATTTGTTAAAAGAGTGTGGCACTCCATATGAAGTTCAGTCAAACAGCATTCTTATTTTATTTTTATTTTTAATATATTGGCTCTCATTCACAATATATCTAGTGTACATGTGTATTATTATCAACAAAATTATGCCTTTAAAATATATACTATAAACATTTGGAACATACTGATGCTTCAAATTTACTAGTGACTTATAAGAAATTCAAATTTAATTGGGCAATATATTGGCTGGTTTTGTGTGTCAACTTGACATAAGCTGGAGTTATAGCAAAGAAAGGAACCTCCCTTGAGGAAATGCCTCCATGAGATCCAGCTGTAAGGCATTTTCTCAATTAGTGATCAAGGGTGGGAGAGCCTATTGTGGGTGGTGCCTGATCTGGTAGTCTTGGGTTCTATATAAGAGCAGGCTGAGCAAGCCAGGGGAAGCAAGCCAGTAACATCCCTCCAGGGCCTTTGTGTCAGCTCCTGCTTCCTGACCTGCTTGAGTTCCAGTCCTGACTTCCTTTGGTGATGAACAGCAATGTGGAAGTGTAAGCTGAATAAACCCTTTCCTCCCCAACTTGCTTCTTGGTCATGATGTTTGTGCAGGAATAGAAACCCTGGCTAAGAAAGGCAGCTTATTTACTTCTTTGCTATATAGAAACATTATTTAACAACTGTGTGTCTGTTGGCTCATGGCCACCATAATACTGCTATATAACTCCAGTTGTCAAATTATTATTTTAATGTTAAAGAAAGGGATGAACAAAGAGATGTGGCTGGTTCTTCTCATCTGTGAAGGAACTACTTTAAGGTTTTATGACTTGACTCTGAATCACATGGCCATAGATACCAGCAAAGGGGTCTGGGGAAACTAGCCTTCAAAGTGAAAGAAAAAAGGTATAATAAAGGTGTTGACAGTGGGTGATGGGCTGCAAAGAGAACTCTTAAAAATGGAAGAATAAAAAAGTTCATGTTAGCACCAAGCAAGACTACTTTATCAAGATTTATAGGTGAAAATCCTAAATAAAAAGATTTAAACAATCTATTAGATTCATTAGATTATTAATTTGTTTTATTTTGCATGTGATTATTTGCCTGTGTACATGTATGTGCACCACATGCATACATGGTGCCCTCAGCGGTCAGAAAAGGGTGTCAGATCCATTAGAACTGGAATTACAGGCTGTGAACCACCACATAGCTAGTAGGAATTGACTCTGGGTTCCCTGCAAGAACAATTAGTGCTCTTAGCTTCAGAGCCATCTCTCCAGTTCAAATAAAAGTTTCTAAAAAGATCCTTTTGTTTTTTTGGATAGTCCTTGAAGGATAGTATATTACACAGCAAACCCTAAGCCAGTCTGGCCTACATAGGAGGATTCTGTCTCAAACAACAACCAAACAAATGAAAAGCCAAAAAAGAAAGAAAGAAACAAATAGATAAAAAATAAAAAATAGAAAAAAAAAACTGCCAAAAGACAAAAACCAAAACCAACCTAACAAAAAAAATCATGCCCCCCACACCCAACAATAAACTCTAGTCTTTATAATACCAGCCTGTAATCTCTAAACTTCTTAGCACTTGGTAGAGGCAGAAGGATCATGAGTTCAAGGCCAACCAAGGTTGTATAGTGAGAAACTATCTATCTATTTATCTATCTATCTACCTATCTATCTATCTATCTATCTATCTATCTATCTATCTATCATCTACTTATTTATCTACACTTATTTCATCAGGGTTTGGGGCCTACAAAGTTTTAGAAGTGCAAGAGTACACACAGGACACAGTATCTAAGGCTGGAATATAATTTGTCCCTTCTGAAGCTCACAAAGATTCCTACTATTGAGTGACAGGGACTTTTAAGAGGTGACTAGATAGTGGGGCGCTGTAGGCATGAATGGGTTAATCATGCTTCAGGGCTTAAATGCTTAAACTTAGGAGAGTGAGCTGTTTCAAAGCAAGCCAAGTCCCCCTGGCCTCTCCCATTCACCACACCCGGGTGCTGGCGGTCTGTTTGGTTTCTTTCCCTGATGTTATGATAAGATATCCTGACAATAACAACTCTGGGGAGAGGGGGTTTATCTCAGATCATAGTTCAATGATAAAGACCAGCAGTCAGGGAAGCCAAGAAAGCCAGGGGTTCAATCCTCTGGTACTGAACCACTCACAATCATGAAGCAGAGAGAGATGGATGAAGGCTTGGGCTTATCTGGCTTTCTCCTTTTTGTACAGCCCAGGACCCAAGCCCAGGGAAAGGCGCTACCCACTTTTAGTGTGGGTCTTCCCACTTTAACGAGCTCAGTCCACATAATCCTTCACTAAAATACCCAGGCCAGATAAATCCCTTACAAGTATGCCTGGGTGGCTTGTCTCTAAGTGATTCCGGATCCTACAGCTCGGCCTATCATGCTTTTGTGGAGACAAGCACTTTACCGATTATAACTTTCCAGCCCCCAGTATCTTTTTTTTTTTTTTTTTTTTTTCTCTCTCCCTCCCTGAATTCAAGTTTAAAGGATCATTTCTGAGTCATTTGGCTGGAGGGCTCTTATAGCTCTCAAGAAGTCTTGGGAGGCCTTGCAAGCCAAGATCAGAAAGATCGGAAGGCACACCCTTATTCCTTTCCTTTCTTTGGGTACCCCCCATCCACCCCCTGCAGTGGTGCCTCTCACCCTTCCTGTGGTAGGACCAAGCTTGCTGTATTTGCTTAGTCACTGGCTGACTCTTTTTGTTCAGACCAGCCAGATTTCAGCAAGTGATGATCACTTCTTAACAAATTAGTCACAGGGCAAAGGAAGGACTTCCTCTGAATTCCAGGATGCAGAGGTTTCCGCTTCCCAACTTCCTGTTCATAACCTCTCCTCCTGAATCCACACTAACCCACAGACAAGAGAGAACGAACGCAGTGGTGGAGAATCACTGTAAACTTGCACAAAAATTACAGGTGGTTGGGTGCTCTAGACCTTACCCCAAGCAAACCTTTTGAAGGTACTGGAAACAGCAAACAGAAGTGAGATAGGTTGATTTCTGAACAGTAAAGTGGAGAGAATTACACCAGAATGAGTGCAAGTCACCTACAAAACAGTGGGGAGACCCTGCTAATTGAGGTCACAGTCTACCAGATCTGGATAAGCTCTCTGAACTTGGTGCAAACGAGAGGACTCCCTTTACTAGTAAGGCTTCATCCTTCCAGCCCGGTGTGTGCAGTGGTGTCTGGACACCCTAGGAGGGAGGAAGGAGAGGACTCAGAGGCACACACGTCTAACAGAGCCCTCAACCTACATACCACACGAAACAGCAACCATCGGTATGATCAAGAAATGACCATAAGAGCAAATGCCAACTAGGAAATGAACATTCAAAAGAACCTACTCGAATTCAACAAGAAAAGTGAGTTTGCAGGTTTGCTCTAAGACCATCCTGCTCCTGCTTTCTCCCGGGTCTGCAGAAGCAGAAATAGCAAGACAGAGAGTCCTTTAGCCTGGCTGCAGGACTCAGCCACCAGACTTTCATTATAGGATGAGCAGACAGTGGTTTTTCCTCATGCTATCTCTGGCTGCCTGTGGTTAAGGTTAAGCTTCAGGAGATGGTGGTGGCGGTGGCAGTGGGGGAGGACATAGCTCTCTCCTTTGGCCTAAATCCTATTTGTGTAATCAAGAGCCTATCTTGAATACAGTATATTGAGACTATTGGGGCCTTCCCTTAGTCTTTGTAGGGCAGGATCACATGATGAGAGGTAAGCGGAGAAGATTCTGGCCTTTATCATTTCAAATACTTCTACCCCAACCAGCCCAGTCCTACCCCAGCCCAGAAGGCCTAGAGACTGGGCACCACCCAGAGGACCTTGTCAACTGTTTCTATCCCTCAGTCTCAGAAACTTTGCTCAGGAGTTTTGCCTACGAAGAGAACCAGGTCATTTTCAGACCCAAAGGAAACGCCCTTTCCCCCAAATTCTACTCCTAGATAAAAGTGAGCACATTCCTCTGGGACTTTTATTTTTATTTGTTTGTTTTGTTATTTTGTTTTGCTTCTCTTTTTCATTAGATTACTTTACTTATTTATATTCCAAATGTCGCCTCCCTTTCTGGTTTCCTCCTCTTTGCCCCACCTCACCCTGCTAGCACCCCCCTTTCCTGGGGCATCAAGTCTCTACAGGATTAAGTGTATCCTTGCTCACTGAGGCCAGTGGCCTTTCTACAGTGCTACATTTGTAGCGGGGGTGGGGGAGTGGACAGCCCATGTATGTTCTTTGGTTGGTGGTTTAGCTCTGAAGAGTCTGTTAGTTGACACTGTTGTTCTTACAGGTTGCAATCCCCTTCAGCTCCTTCAGTCCTTCTTCTAACTCTTCCATAGGGGTCCCCAACCTCAGTCCAATGGTTGACTGTAAGTATCTGCATCTGTCTCAGCCTCTGGTAGAGCCTCTCAGAGACAGCCATGCTAGGCTCCTGTCTGCAAGCACAACATGGCATCTGTAATAATGTTGGGGTTTGGTGCCCGTGCATGGGATGGGTCCCAAGTTGCACCAATCTCTGGATGGCCTTTCCTCCAGTCTCTGTTCCATTATTGTCCCTGCATTGCCTATGGACAGAAACAATTCTCGGTCAAGAATTTAGAAGATAGGTGGGTGGCCCTATACCTAAAATGGAGGGGGGCATGTTTATCTACTGGAGGTGGTCTCTTTAGGTTCCATCTCCCCATTGTTGGGCATTTCAGCTAATGTCATACCCATTGGGTCCTGGGGGGGGGCTGTCTCATATCCCTGGTGTCTAGAATTTTCTAGAAGTTCCCCTGCCCCTCATCCCAAACTACTACATATTTCTGTTCAATCTCCTGATCCTCTGGGTTTCTCTCCTGTCTCCTCCTCCCATATCTGATCTTGTCTCACCTAGTTTCTTCCCTCCCTCTCCCTCTCATGATTATTTTGTCCCTTCTAAGTGGGATTCAAGCATCTTCCCTTGGGTCCGCCTTCTTGTTTAACTTCTTTGGGTCTATGTACCATGTCTATTTTGAACTTTTTTTGGCTAATATCCACTTATCAGCGAGTACATACTATGTATGTCCGTTTAGGTCTGGGTTGTCTCACTCACGACGATATTTTCTAGTTCCATCCATTTGCCTGCAAAATTCATGAAGTCTTTGTTTTTAATAGCTGAGTGGTACTCCACTGTGTAAATGAACCCCATTTTCTGTAACCATTCTTCTGTGGTGGGACCAAAGAAGCCTTTCCCTTATCATTGGCAGAGGGGACAAGTGGCTCTCTATGGATCTATTCGATGCCAGAGCTCAAGCTAGTCTCCAGGCTCTCTCAGTATGGAAAGCACATGTTCCACACTTCAGAGTCCGTGCTGGCACCTCTGCTCTTCTCAGCTGTTATCCCCCATCCCAACTCCCTCCAGCTCAGACCGGTCTCTCCCCTCAGCTTCTCCTCATAGCTCTGCTACTTCAGCTATGCACTTCCTTGGTCTGTTGGTTCGTTCTTTGTCTTCATCTCTCTCTCTCTCTCTCTCTCTCTCTCTCTCTCTCCCCCTCTCTCTCTCTCCCTCCCTTCTTTCTCTCCCTCTCTCCTTCTCTCTCTCCCTCTCCCCTTCTCCCCCCCCCTCTCTGCTGCTTCACTCATGTCCAGACCAGGTCAGCTGGCCATATTCACTCTACTTTCTCTCTCTTCTCTGCACTCTTCCAGATGCCCCTGGCTTTTCTCTCTCAAATCTACAATAAAAACCTCCCCTTTAGCCATACCAGAGAGTTGTCACGTCATTAATTTATACAGTCATAAAGCAGATTATCACTTCCTTCCCAAGATACTGTCATCTGAAACAAAATGCAGAGTTTTAAATCTAAGAGCAATCTCAAAGACAGTAAATGTTCAGAGCAGTAACTGCTATAATGTTAGAGACTCGAATAAAGATACACACCAAGCAGTAGATCATCTAGTTTGCAGAATTGGGAAATAATGCAGCTAAAAGGAATTAACAAAGATACAATCAAAAAAGAGGAAGTCAATACTTACATCAATACTGACTCCAGAAAATATTCCATCCTAGAAGCTATGGTAGGAACAGATCAATCTTGGAGGAATTTACTTATTTATATTTTAAAATTTTAATTTCTGAATATCTGTACATGTACCTCAACTGTATTTCAGGCTATAAAATGCAAAAATAACACTTACTTAAACACCATTAATGCCTAAAGTTGAGGTAGTTTTAACAAGTTTTAATATACACCACATACTTGTAATAAAAATTTCACATTTTTAAAAGATTTAATGTACATTTATTCTTAGCATGTGGAACATATTTTATAAAGATTTCATACTGAATAAATGATATTCATTAAGCCAAAAAGGGAAAAAACAACAAAGAAATTTACATCAAGTTTTAAGCTACATTGTTGAAATAAAAATATGCAAATTTTATCATTGAAAAAAAATCTCAATTGTGTTTCCTTATCAGGAACTTCAACTGAACCTAGAACTTTTTCACACCTTGATTAGAAAGAAAACAAAACACCCCCCCCCGCGCGCGTGCGCACACATACACACATACACACACATATACACACACACACACACACACACACACACAAACCCAAAAAACAAAACTGTAAGTTGATTGACTGCTGAGACAGCAAGGGCTTTTTACAGAGACCTGTAGAGCATTGCACCAAGAGGGCAAGAGATTAAACATCTGTGTCTCGCTTTGTGCAGGTCACCAACATGCTAACGCGCCATACTATAAAGGGGTAGCTGGGAAGGGGACCAAACTGTGGAGATTCAGGGGTATCACATTTAAAACAAAATTTTAAACTCAGAATATTCAGGAATGGAATGATGTTTCCAAACATTCCAAGTTATAAAATGCCCATTGGTACATCACAGGTGAAGGTGCAAGGTTTACCTGTTATCTTCAGTCTTGATAAATATACAGCCCAGGAAATGACTAAAACTAATTTATAAAATAAATGCATAGCTGCAAAGTGATCTTCAAAAGGGTCACAAGCAAAAGTGTACTGTAAAATATACACCTAAGTGTGATCTTTAAGTTCAGGGTTGTTCATTATGTAAAGGGAGAGGTGAGAGCCGCCCGGGAGGAGCTTATACATCATGGTGCTTCCAAGAAACAACATCGCTCAGAACTTAGCATGAGTCTAACATCTGGCAGGAGACAGGTAAAGGCTGAAGAGAAACCTTCAGCATTAGGGGCACCTCAGGGCCCGTGTAATAGAGTCAGAGCCATGGGTACTGGATAAGACAGCATTAGAGGTTGACTGCTCTGTACAAGAAGGATGGAGAGAGAGAAAAGGATACAGAAGAGATTTAACGGAAATGACCCTCCATTTGCTAAATATGTAAATGAGAAAATTGTAGTAACAAGCCTTAAGTCAGGACAAGCTCCCAGAATTAGTTAAAAAAAAAAAGATCAAATATCCATTTTCTGGCAAAAAAAAAAAAAAAATCATGAAGCATACAAAGGAAATAGGAAGTGTGACGCACACACTGGATAAAATATACACAATAGAAATTTCCCGGGAGAGTGAGCTCAGAAATTACATCAGAGCTGAGATGCTTAGGCCGAAGTTTAAAGAAAACATGACCCAACCATTCCTTGTACAAAAGAAAGACACTTGAGATACAATTATGCAGATAGATCCAAAGTCAAAGAATGTAAAAGCACCAGTCACCACCTAGAAAAACAGGCACAGCTGAGAACTGGGCAAAGCAGTTCTGAGAACAAAAAGTTACTAGTCATAAAGAGGAGGTTTTCCAATTAGAAATGGGTCAATCCTTCAAGAAAGCAATACTCCATATAAACAAAGATATATTTATATGTGTGCACACAGATACACATATGCATATACATACATATATATATATGTAACACACACATATATATGTATATATACATATATATCCCTAATATGAGAGTGACAAAAATACACGATGCAGAAAAGTAGGTAAATGAAAGAACTAGAAAACAACAACAACAACAATAATAATGATGATGATAATAATAATAATAATAATAATAATAATGATAAAGATTTTGATATTCCAGTTGCTTGTAGGTGTGTGGCCATAGGCTGCATATACTCCAGGACAGCTGTGAATTCAGCCCACAGAAAATTATAAACTTATTGAAAATATTATATGATATTTTTGGTAACTCCATTGCATGATTCTCCAGTGTTAACTTTGTAGACCACACCTTACGTTACAACGTCAAAAGGTTGGCCAGAAGCTGCAGGTCGATAAAATTGTGGGAGACTAGAACACCGAGCAGGCTGACAGAACTCAACGTGTCTGCGACTCCTTGAGCTTGCCTTTCTTTTCATTTAAAGGATTTTGAAAATACTTTATTTATTTTCGTGTGTGTATATATCTTCATGAATGTATAAACACACCTTCGTGTGCTACTGTGCACCCCTGTACACACACAGAGGTCAAAAGACTGTTGGATTCCCCAAGGATTCTTTGGATGTGCTAGGTAGTTTGGGCTTGTTTTGTTTTTGTTTTTTGTTTTGACTTTTTCGGGGCAACTTGATGCAAGGTAGAGTCATCTGCGAAGAAAGAACCTCTGCTCCCATGAGATTGCCTACAGGCAAGTGTAGGGGACATTTTTTGACTGATATACATAAGAACTCCCAGCCCACTGTGAGTGGTGTCATCCCCTAGGCAGGTTGTCCTGGGCCATCTATAGAAGTGGGCGGGCTGAGCAAGCCATGATGAACACATCAGTAAGCAGCACTCCTTCATGGCCTCTGCTTTGGTCCCTGACTGTAGGTTCTTACTTTGTGTTTCTGCCCTGATTTCCCTCAGTGATGGACTGTGACTGGGACATGTAAGCCAAATAAACCCTTTCCTCTGCAAGGCACTTTTGGTTATGTGTTTTAGCACAGCAAAGAAAGAGAACTGGACACCTGGCTTATTCTATGGGTGCTGAGATTCCAAACCCCAGTACCTGTGCATGGACAGCTAGTGCTCTTAGCCACTGAGTCATGGCTCCAGTCCAGATACAAAATCTGAATGAACCTGTTGGGTTTTTGCTATTCATGATTGACGTGGGAGGGCCCAGCCCATTGTGGGTGGGATAAAACATGGGAGAAGATAGAGTCAATAATAAAAGTCAATAACATCATACTAAATTATAAAGATAGAGATAATAGTCAAGCTTAACCATTCCACAATGAATATTCACATCAAAACATAGTGTGGGATACTGCAAGTGCCTGCAACTTTTTATCATTTATGTTGTGCTGTTCACAAGGACCTGTAACTCCAACTCAAGTGGATCCAATACCTTTGTCTGATCTCTGCAGGCCCAGGCACACATATCTTCTCCTCACAACACACATATACAGGTAATTAACAAGAAATATTAAAAAATAATTTGCATTAAATTGCAGAAAAATATGGCTTTAAAAAATAAACATTTACATGGGCTTTGAGTGAGGGTGCCTTGTTCTCAGGCCTGATTCCATAATCAGAAAAGACATCAAAAATCAAAAATAAAGAGGAAACTCTGGATTAACTATATTCATTAACATAAGTGGGAAGTCTTTAAGAAAATAATTATGAATGGCAACCATCATTTAAGAGGAAATCCACGCTGGGAAGGGGAAACATATTAATGTGAAGTTGACCTCAGAGACTAAACTTTGGCTTAATATTTGAAAATCAATTAAATATCAACAGGGTGAAAATCAAAGTGAGAGAATCATTTTAACAGATGCATAAGAAGCACTTGACAACACATATTTTTAAAAATTTTATTAGATAGTTGCTGTATTTACATTTCAAATGTTATCCCCTTTTCTCCTTACCCCTCTGAAACCCCCCTATCCCACCCTCCTCCCCCTGTTTACCAGTCCATCCTTCCCACTTTCCTGACCTGGCATTCCCATACACTGGGGCATTGAGCCTTCATAGGACCAATGGCCTCTCCTCTCATTGATGCAACACATTTTTAAAAAAAAATGATTAAAATGTTCACAAACCAGGGATAGAAGACTCCCTCAGTCTGATAAAGGATGCTCGCAAGAAGCCACATCATATTTAATGACAGGAGCTGGATGCCTTTCTGCAGAGATCAGGAACAACACAAGTATGTCTGCTGTGCAGCATGTACTCAGCACTGGGCTGGGAATCCTAGCCACAGAACCAGGGCAACCTTCCATATAGGAAAGGCACTGACCTTTAAAAATAAAGAAGCTAAGCAGTATCTGTGGGAGGCATGGCACTGACATAGAGAGATCCAGGAAAGCCATTAAATCATTATTAGAATGGATAAGTACAATAAAAATGGCACAATAACAATAAATATGTAAGAAGATAATGATTCATATGTACTCTCAATAATTAATCTGATAAAATTAATAAGACGATCAGTCCATCAATATTTCACCTACAGATTTTGCTATGCTGTGTGGAACATTAAAAAAACAAAAACAAAAAACGAAAAACTCCAAACTATACAGAAACATGATAAAGATAAGTCAAAATCATGAGGTAACACTTGCAGAATGGCTGTGATAAAAAGATAGACAATAACTAACAATAGCAAGGTCATGGCGGGGCCTCGAAAACTGAACAGCATATACTATAAGAGTTAGCACATAAAAATGGTAAAACAATCCCAAAGAAGATGGAGAAGCAGAAGTGTGAAAATCACATATGTGGAACAAAGAGACGCAAACACGACAGCTCGAAGCGGGAGTGGAAACGTGATAATTGCATTAAGCGTTTTGTTCTAAACATACTGAAGAATGGGATCAGGGGAGATGTCACCACAAATCACATCGACGCCATCTATAAAAACTGTTACTTCAAACGCAGTGATAAGGGTAGGTTAATATAGAGACGTAAAAATAGTTACATGAAAACTTAATCATAGAAACATACAATGGCTACCTCACTGGCAGATGTAGATTTCACAGCTAAAGAAAATACCAGGGGAAAAAGAATCAGTAGCAACCATACTTTTTGAGTCCGAACTCTGAAAACCTCCAGGCATGAGGGGAGACATAGGCTAATGTAAAAACACGGGTGGAGCTTGAAATAGTCCTTTCTTTGTAATGGGAGGAAAGCAAGCATGTGGTTAGCTGACTTTATTGTGATTGTGAGCAGGAGATGGGAGAAAGATGACTCAGGGGAGGAGGAGTTGACCGTGGCTCCCTCTTCCAGAGGGAGGTCCAGGTCACCACTATGAGACCACAGTCCAGGGTAGCTCAGTTCTCATCCTGATGCACCGGGGCGCAGAGACCAGGAGCACTAGAACTCAACTGGCTTCTCTTTCTCACCTTTTTATTCCACCCAGGCATTCAGCCCACAGATGGTATTCATCCATCAGTTAATCTTTTCTGGAAACTCCCTCTCCTAAATACTCTGAAGTGTGCACACTAATCTAGATGATATCAAATATGGTCAAGCTGATGATGAAGATTAACTGTCTCAAGTCTGCCTCTTGTCAAATGGACATCAAATACTTCACTTTAAATAATAAAATCCCACCCACAGTCCACCAAAAGCCATAGTTTCATAATGAAAACTATCCAATCCTTGTCTATGTAATAACTTAACAGGTGGGCTGGAGAGATGGCTCAGCAGTTAAGAGCACTGACTGCTCTTCCTAAGGTCCCCGAGTTCAAATCCCGGCAACCACATGGTGGCTCACAACCATCCATAATGAGATCTGACGCCCTCTTCTGGAGTGTGTGAAGACTACTGTGTACTTACATGTATTAATAAATAAACCTTTAAAAAATAACTTAACAGGTTCAATATATTGCTCAAAAGTTTGAACTTTAAGAATCTTCTTAGAAACTCTTTCTTTTTATTGAAAATAGGTTCTTCTCTCCCACAGTTCTTTTTGTATCCATTCCTCCAGGAGCCACCTCGATCTCTCCCACTCCCCACCCCTTGGAGATCTACTCTTGACCCATCTTCCATGAGAGAAGACCAGGCCTCCAAGAGATAACACCAAACATGCCAAAAACAAAACACAATAAGACAAGGCAAAATCCCTCATATCAAGGCTATACAAGGCAACCCAATATGTGGAGAAGAGTCTTAAGAGCAGGCAAAAGAGTCAGAGCCGTGACTGTAGCTGCTCCCACAGTTAGGACAAAAACAACAAGTCAGTAGCCCAAACGTATATGCAGAGGACCTGGCGCAGACCCATGCAGGCTCCATGCTGGCTCATATGAGCCCTGCTTAGTTCATTCAGTGAGCCATGTTCTCCTGGTGTCCTCCATCCCCTCTGACAGTTTGTCCATATTTTACAAAATGAAATCCTTTTATTTTCTATTTCATTATCTTAAAGAGGCCAAACTGAAGATTAGCCCTCCAGCATCTGTCTTTTCTCCTGCTAGAAACTATGTGCATTATCTATATCCATATCAATGACCCATATCCATATCTATATCTATGTCTATATCAATATCATCTATATAATTTATATCATCTATATCTATATCATCTATATCCATAGCTATATGTGTGTGTCTGTTTGCCTGTGAGTCTCACTCATTCTATCTATCTATCTATCTATCTATCTATCTATCTACCTACCTATCTATTTATTTTTGGGAAAACCACTGAGCACTTTTAATGGATCTTGTGATTCTTTTTTCACTTTTTATTAGATATTTTCCTATATTACATTTCAAATGTTACCCCCTTTTTTTGGTTTCCCCTCCGAAAACCCTCTATCTCATCCCCCCTCCACCTTCTCACCAACCTACTCACTCCCGCTTCCATATCCAGGCATTCCCCTACACTGGGGCATCGAGCCTCCACAGGACCAAGGGCCTCTCTACTCTTTGATGTCCAACAAGGCCATGCTCTGCTACATATGCGGCTGGAGCCATGGGTCCCTCCATGTGTGCTCTTTGGTTGGTGGTTTAGTCCCTGGGAGCTCTGGGGAAACTGGTTGGTTCATATTGTTGCTCCTCCTGCCTCAGCAGATGGCCCGCAAGTCTGCATTTCTAGTTTCCTAGGGTCTCCATGGCAGTTCAGTCCTCCCCTCAAGGTTTTGCATCCCTTTCTGTGGCTCTCTAGAAGGAATCAGATATACTCATGTACTGGTTGGTCTCTAAAAGGTTCATTAAGAATCTAGGTACAAGCCTTTGTAAACTCAGACTTACTATCCTCTCCATGTCTGTTGCCTGCTGAGCATTAGCTGAGTCCCCTGGGCTGCAGTAGCCTTTGGGTGGCCCCGTGCCAACAGGGCACTCTAGCTCTATTCTGGGCTCTCAGAGGAATCTTTCAGTATGTTTAAGTCTTTACAACGTGAAGCTTGTGACTGGTAGGATCTGGCCAGTTTCCTATTTGTCCCAGTGCGAAGTTCTTAGAGTCTCGCTAATAGTTCGAATGTGGTTCATAACTGAACTCTCCCCATTCACAATTTTCAGCTTGTCCTTTTCCAGCCAAGGGGCTTTGTTGTTGAAATCCATGGACTCTTCTCTTTGTCGCTATCTGTCTCTGTAAACTTAGTCACAAACCAATGAGCAAGACCTGTGACACAGCCTCGCCACCGTTATCCTGAAGCAGCCTCCACTAATTTAATCCATCTGTCTCATTTAAAATCGACCCCCCCATAAAGTTTCAAGACACTGAGAAAAATACAGAAAATTATTAGTCGTGGATGACCCATAGACCAATTACTAGTAGAACCTAGGTTCCCATCTACAACTTCACACACATTTTTACTGTTTGCCCTACTATTAACATTTTTGGTCACCCGAGTTCCCATCAGGTTGGCTGCTGTTGACACTGGAGGGCGTTTCTAGCCCACATCTGCAATTCTTCTACGTTCCGAAGGCCTAAGAACCACATCATCAAGGTTGGGGAGCACCTCACTCCTCCGCTGCCAATTTTTCATTGTTCTTACTTTTGTATCTTTGTGAAAAGAAAAATCTGGCAGAAACGACTCCATGAAGGAGGACTGAGGGGCTTTGGCTCATGGTTTCGGAGGGTTTTTAGTAGGTGTCCCTTGAGCAAATTACCACGGTGATGGGAGCGTGCACCAGAGAAGAGTTGTTCTTGCCAAACAGGAAGTGGAGAGAGTGAGCCAGGGATTTCCCAGGGGTATAAATCTCCATTTGACCTAGATATTTACCTATTCCCTCCACCCAAGCCTCAGGTTCTTAAATCTCCAGAACCCACCCCCCCTCTCCAAATAGTGGCACCATCTGGGGATTAGGTATTCAGAAAAACAATCCTACGGGGGTGCACACCTCAGATCCAGACCATAGTTTTGTTTTGCTTTATTGTTTTAAACTTGTTCTCATTATGTAGCCCAGGCTAGCCTGGGACTTGCTATACAGACTATGTACAGAGATCTACCTGCTTCTGTGTCCTACGTCTTGGTGTTAGTGGTGTATGTCACCATACTCAGGCTTGTGTGTGAGGAATATATGTGAAATCAACATGTATACAATGAAATATGATCACATTTATTTCCATCTTCTCCTTCCAGTTCTTCCCACATCCCCAGAGGGATGCTCCTCTCCCAACTTTATGTTGTTTTAAAAATAAGCTACTGAGTCCAGTTCCTGGTGCCAATATGTGTACGGGTGCGGGCCATGCACTGGAGCACGGGAATCTATCAGTGGTCACTTCCTCACAAGAATGATCTTGCCTTTTTATTAGCAATCAATTGTCAATAGCGCCTCAGCAAACCCTTAAGCCTGGCTTCACCTACAGCATCTAAGTTTGACTGACTTGATCTTATATGGGTCACAACAGCCTCTGTGGGTTTGTGAATTCAGTAACCATGCCACGGCCTGAAGAAGCCGCTTGACAGCACCTCTCCCCGCTTCCTTCTGCTTCACTTCCACTAGAGAGGAAGGGGTCCATATAAATGCTACACTTAGTGCTGAGCCCCCGGTCTCTTAGTCTCAGAACTTTCACCATTCTGCATCTCTCCGTGGACTGCTGTTTGTTGCAGAAAGGAGCTTCTCTGATGGAGGTTGAGATCAGCCCAGCTCGATAGGTCTGAGCATAAATACTTAGAAGCATCCAGAGAGCATGGCCATTTAGCAAATGACACTGGCAGGCTCAATGGGTCTAGAACCTCCCTAGCCATGGCTTTTTTTGTCTAGGTCACAGTGTCAGGCATGGACGGTCCTCCTGTGGAGCTTGTCTCAGATCTAATCAGAAGGCAGTTAAGTACCCTCCAGCAGTTGTGCCACAATCACACAGTTGGGCACGCGTTGTCTGGCCCGTCAGTATTGCAGCATGCAGGGAACAGTGCTGGGTAAAGATGACTGATGCCTTCTTCCTCCAGCAACCTGCATTGCACTTTCTGGCACCATGAATGCCAGTCAGCAGGAAGAAAGCTGCTTAGTCGGTTTAAGATTGACTTCTTTACTCCCCATAGCCAAAGTATGTGATTTCTTTAGCAATAGGGTCTTACAATGTAGCTATGGTTAGTAACCAAGAGCTCCAGTAATAGTCTGTTGCTGTTTGAGAGACCCATTGAGAGTCTCTCTGACCAACAATCCATAGGGAAGTCTTGTGGCCTTGCACTGCTAATAACCCATGTTTTCTGGGAGTCAACCCATGTAGTGCAATCATGCCCAAGCTCTCTCTTCTAACGTTATATTCCACTACCAAAGGGTTTCCCAAGAGCCTTACCCTACATCCCCAGTTTTAGTTAATCTACCCACTACCTACTTCTTTTCCATCCCACATCCTCCAACCCAACACTTGCAACTATAAAAAGTTCAACCTCCCAGTACCTTAGTGCTGACCTTAGTCAACACGGTGGATCTGTCCCAGAACTCTGTCACTGAACCTTAAACCCCTCCATCCTCCTCTAGCCGGGCTAACCACGGCTCTATTCTTCACTTCTGAGAGCTCAGTCTCTACATTCCTTGTCTGAGTGACATCAGGCAGGACTGCTCCGGTCCACTTGGTTTAGCCCACCTAACAGAATGTTTTTCAGGTTTGTCTACACGGTTCCAGGAGATGAAGTTTCTCCTTACGCCTGAATATTACCGTATTGTATGTACATTCTTCTTTTCTTTTATTCAGTTTTTTTTTGTTTACTTGATTTTGAGGCTGAGGATTGAACCCAGAGCCTTGTGCATGCTACACAAGTACTGTTCCACTGAGCACCCCTGCCCTCTTCTCCCTTCAACATATATTTTATCCATTTATCTATCGATGCGCCCTTGGTTGCTTACATACTTTGCTGTTATGAGTAATGCTGATGTGAACATAAACAGAGATTTTTTTCACACTAATTTAATTCTGTTTGAATATATATTCAGAAGAGGAATTGCTGGATTTTTATCCTATGATAAAACTATCTTAGTTTTTTTTTTTTTTAAGAAAACCTTCCATTCTGCTTTCCATACGATTCCTGCTTGCTGAAGCTCTAACTGAGCATACACCAGGGTTCCCTTTACTCCACATCCTTCTCAACGCCTACCTTCTGCTACCCTCTTGATAAAAATCTATCCTAGGAAATTTGAGATGGCATCTCATTGTCACTTTAACCCTACTTCCTGGATAAAGACATTTTTATATATCTTTAGAACATTTGAATATTTTTTGGGTGTCTCTATTCAGGTCTTTCATACGTTTTTAGTGAAACTGTTTTTATACTCTTGTCTGAGTGCCTTATGTATTTTAGACATAAATCCTATATCAGATGTACAATTTGTAAATATTCCTCCCCCCATTTCATAGGTTATTTCTTCCCTTTGTCATTTTTTGTGATGTTTAAGCTTTTTACTTGGATTAATTCTTTGTCTATTTTTGATCTTCTTCCTGTGTTCTTGGGGATATGTCCAACTATTTTGTTGTTGCCGTTGTTGAAATCACTGCTAAGAAACTTTTCTCTTTTTTTCTAAAATAGCAAATTTCTATTCTGAAATCTTACATTCGAGTCTTTAGCCAAATTTGAGCTGATTTTTATAAGTGGGGTGAAATAAAAGTTCAATTTCATTCTTTTTCATGTTATCAACATGCATTCTTGATTAAAAATGCTAGCCAGCTAGACTGGGCATCTGAATATTTGGTCCCTAACTGGTGATTCTATTTAGGGAGGCTTAGTAGGTCTGGCCCTGCTGCAGGAAGTGTGCCACTGGGCACAGGCTTTGAGGTTACAAAAGCCTCTTACCACCCCCAGTTTGCTCTCTGCTTCCTGTTTGTGGTTTGAGATGAGAACCCTCAGCTCTTAGCTTCCAGATTCAGACGCCAAGTCTGCCTGATGTGATGGTGATAAAATCTTATCTCTCTGGAACCGTAAGCTCCAGATAAACCTTTCCTTCTATTAAGTGCCTTGGTCATGGTGTTCTATCACAGCAATAGAGACCCTAGCCAAGACATCAGAGGATGGACATATTGTTTATTGATAGAGTAGTTGTCTTTTATGAAGGAGGCTCTAGGTTTGAGTCCCAACAGTGATGTATAAATACATACATACGTACATACATACATACATACATACATAATATATATTATATATATATGAGAACTGTAAATTAAGCAATGTTAAATATCACAATACTATACAATAGTATACAAAAGAGTAAGTATTCTATATAGAGATAATGTACCAATTGATACTAATTATTTTGGTAAAAATTGCAAAAAAAAATGGTGAATATCTATCATTGAATTTGACCAGTCAATAATATGCTGAGATCTCTAAGGAAGTACAAATAATGAAAAGATTTGGATAAATGTATCAGAATAGTCAACACAACAAACTTGCCAGTGGACCCCTAATTAGTCTACATATTAAACATCTGCACAGTGCTCTCAAATGAAGAAATGAAAAGGGCTAATATGTAAAAAAAAAAGGGGGGGGGTCCAACATCCTCCCAAGCAGGGAAGTGCAAATTAAAAACACTTTGAGATTTTTATCTTACTCCAGTCAGAATTGCTAAGATCGAGAAAACAAATGACAACAGATGCTGGCAAGAATATGGGGAAGAGGAATCTTTGTTCACTGTTGGCAGGAATGAAAATTGGTACAGCTACAGTAGAAATCCGTGTGGAGAGGCCTCAAAGAGCTAACGTTAAAGGTAGACTTAGTATATCACTTGGCTATTCTCCTCTTGGGTATATACCCAGAGAACTTCACCTCCTACTGCCGAGACACTTGCCCACGCATGCTTATTGCTGCTTCATGCACAGTGGCTAGGGAGTGCAAACAGCCTGGATGTCCATCAGGGGACGAGTGGACAATGACAATGGTGCAAATATACACAGTGGAATTCCATTGTGCTGTCAAGAAAAAAATGAAATAATGATAATTGAAGGCGGAAGAATAGAACCAGAAAACGTTACACTGAGTGAGGTGACATGTACCCAGAAAGACAAATGCTCTGTGTTTTCTCACATGGAGACCCTGTCTTCTATTCTTTATCTTTGAGTGCTTTATTTCTAGTAACTGTAGAAGTCAGGAAATATGAACCTACCGGTGGGGTGGGAAGGGGAGACATTGCAGAGAGTGGGTCTAGAGTAGAGCTACTCAAAGGAGGAAACACAAAGTGATGAAGGACAAGTGGAGAGGGTCGTGAGTGAAGGAGAGTGGGGGTGGGGTGTAGATAACACTAAGAATGTTTGAACAAGACAGACACCAACTTACTTCATAAGCTTTCTTAGAAACATTTATGAAAACTATAGCTAATTAGAATTGCCTTACATGGGGGAAAACGCTCCCTCAAGAAGCTATACACACTGCTGGGAACCATGGAGTTGGCCTGGCCGCGGCTCTTGGGGCATTGTGTTCCTTCCAGTTCCTTAGAGACCGGTGGCCTCCCTCAGGCAGTGAAGCATCCAGGCTGGTTTGTGTTTCTCTGTATGTTACCTTAGATGTCAAGGAGGCAGGGAAGTTCGACAGGACAATTGATCTTAGATATTAATCTGTGTGCCCTGTATAACTTACAAATTTCATTGTATCCATGCAATCACAACTGAATGATCCTGGCAATTGTCATTATATTCTGTTTCTGATAAGGGTATAACAAGTTGGATTACTCTTAACAAAATTGTCAAGGCCTGAATCTTGCTGTGGCCCCTCCAATCTAAGCCTAGTTTAATTCCTCAACTGGCCATACCAGGTAACCTTGGTCCAGTAAGTATGGGTACTTACAATACACCATCAAAAGAAAGCCCATTGCCAGGTACAGAATGTCCTTTTTTCACCATGTAAGTCAGGTGGTCTAAGATATCCCATTGCTCTTGGTTGAATTGCAAGAACTCAATAGTAAAAGTGTTGCTGAAGTCCTCACATGTGTTACCTACAGGACTTGGAGAGGTCAGCAGGTCTGGAAGACTGCTCTTGTACCTAGCTCTTGTAATATTGGAAAATGTTATGTAGGCTCTATGTATCTGACTATGGGAGGAATGTCTGGTACAGTAATTTATGCCCAATGTTGCAATGATACTCTAATATCCCAGGAGTAACAATCAGATTGCCTGATTGTACTTAGTGACTACTCAATAGGGGAGAACTCATGACTGGTACTGTAAACCTAGCCAAGAATTGGTGAATAAAAAAGTCATAGCTGTGATAGGAGAATATGAAACTGTTACTCTCATGAGGCAATATGGCGCCCACCTGCCTTCTAAGTGCTCAACCAAATATGCATAGATTAATGAGCACCCTCACATCTCGCCCATAAGTGTTTTTTTTGCAGGGAATGGAGGCTATTATAGGGAACCACACTGGGACAAGGTACAGAGAATAAGTGACTGTTTTGTGTCCAACCCCAAATGGGACATCATAACACAATTACGACACCTAAGGCTCAGGGGTCATCATGGAAACAGATTGTAAGAGCTAGTAGACCAGAGCAGGCAGACCATTGCTGTACAGTGTTTTCTGGACATGATGGGGACGTTGGACCCATGGTCTTCTGGACATGATGCAGATGTTGGACCTGTGGTCTTCTGGACATGATGGGGATGTTGGACCCGTGGCCTTCTGGACATGATGCGGATGTTGGACCCATGGTCTTCTGGACATGATGGGGATGTTGGACCCGTGGTTTTCTGGGCATGATGCGGATGTTGGACCCGTGGTCTTCTGGACATGATGGGGATGTTGGACCCATGGTCTTTCAACATGGTTGCTTGCACAAGACCTGCACAAAATCACTCCAGTTAGTGTTGTAGCACATGGATTGGAAGGGCTCACAAGGCCTCATCCTTGTTTGAGGTACACTGTATGGCTATAGAAAAAGGGAGTGTCTTTAGGGTTGAATTCAGATGCTCCAGTGGTTAGCCCCACACCTATGTGCTAACTAATTGGGCTCAATAGGTTTTATGTATACAATAATATTAATATTAATAATAATAGAAACATTCACTTTAACAGAGGAAGTTGAGGAGACACAGGAGTTAAAGGGTGGAAGGGGTATATATCATTAAAATGCATTGTATTTATATGTATGAACAATCTCAAAAAAAATTCAGAGAGATTTTGTTGTAAACACAGAAAAGCTAATTCTTGGACTGGGAATATATTTGCTGGGTGTTTGCTTATCCAGTCCATGCAACTAAAAATAGAGTTGTAAATTTTTTATCAAAAAGCAAAAGATCTTGAATAGTTAAAAAAATAAACTTGAAAAAATTTAAGTTAGCTGTAAGCAGCCTCTGACTTTTGGCTACAGTATTTAAGCAGTGACATTGGCGAAGGTATTCATTAGTAGTTCAGTCCAGAGAGATTTTGGAACAGAATAATTAATTAAAAATAGATTTACATGCATGTACATATTTGTAATTTTATAGAAGCATAAAATATGTAAGTGGGAGTTTAAAAATATATTTATTATTTATGTATATATTCTTTTAAGAGTATATGTGCACCAAGAATATACAGGTGCCCACAGAGGCCAAAAGAAGATCTTGGATCCCCTGGAACTGTTGCGAGCTGCCTGATGTGGGTGCTGGGAATTGAACCTGGGTCTTCAAAATCAGGAAGAGTTCATAACTGTGGAGCCATCTCTCCATCCCAAGAGTTCTTCTGGATAACTGTAGTTGGAACAATTAGATATGTATATCCAAAGAGAATAAAACAAGGTAGTAAACTTTATATCTTATATCAATATTAACTAAAAAAAAAACCCATCATAGATCTATATGGAAAGCTTAAATCTATAGCCTTTGGAAGAATCCATAGGTATAGGGCCTAGAATTAGATACGATATCAAAATGTAGTTAGATATACTATCAAAATAACGAATCACAAAAGTAGTAACTTGAATCTGATAACAAGTTAGTACAGTTTCTCTTTCTGTAAGTAAGTACACTGTAGTTGGCTTCAGATACTACAGAAGAGGGCATCTGATCCCATTATAGATGGTTGTGAGCCACCATGTGGTTGCTGGGATTTGAACTCAGGACCTTCGGAAGAGCAGTCACTGCTCTTAACCTCTGAGCCATCTCTCCAGCCCCAGTTTCTCTTTCTGAAGGGCATGATTACTGCAATGAAAATAGCCTAGTTAATACACGAGTGGATAATTCGACAGAGACTTCTCAGCGAGGATGGGGGTGGCAGACAAGGATCGGAGGCTTTATTGTGGTTTCGTTAATGAAATTCTTAGACTTGCTAGAGAGCAGTGGAAGCTCTCAGAGCTGATGAGGCTGCCTGGGATCCAGGACTCACCTTCACTGGGCATGGCTTGTGAAGAACCTTAACCATTTTGAGATAGTCTGACACACTTTTTTAAAAAGCATATGCCTTATACCCCAGAAGTCCTATGTGCTGGGCATTTACTTTGGAGAATTGCAACACATTCACACTATCTTATCGTCTGATCCTCACAACTGTATTCATAATTACCCAAACTGATAGCAACCCAAATATCCTCAGTGGGTGAGACATTTGACTCATATAGTAGAATACCATTTACCAAGAAAGACAGATTTATTAGAGTGGTATAGGTGGATCTCAAAGGCAGCAGGCTGAGTCGGGCATCCTGAAGAGGTTGCACAGGGCTGCTTTCATTTGCATGATGCTGTAAAAGAGACCATACCTTGGAAAGTGGAGGGATGCTGTGACAATACCTAAAAACCCTGGGAGACCCACTCCATCCTCCTGTCTGTAGAGAGGTACAAAGTATTTAAGAGCTGATCAAGGAAAAGATATGACCAAGAAATAACAGGAGCACACACAGACACACCAGGCTCAGGACAGAGGCGCATATTACAGGACGTCCCTCACTCTGTGACCCTGGCTAGAGGTTTCTATGTGGCCCCCTCAGAAGGGGAGCAGGAGTTGAGATGTTCTTTCCCAGCAGAGCAGAGAGGATCCACTAGACAGCTCGAGAAGCCACCAGCAGCTTCCAGTCACAGGGTTTCTCTGTGTAGCTCTGGCTGTCCTGGAACTCACTTTGTAAACCAGGCTAGCCTCGAACTCAGAGATCCACCTGTCTCTGCCTCCCAAGTGCTGGGATTAAAGGCGTGCGCTACCGCCGCCCGGCTCAGACCTTCTTTTATCCTCAGTTAGCAATGAGTTGACCGGTGCTGCACATAATTTCATGGGATTATGCAAAGGAGACAGTTTTGAAGTAACTAATGGTCTGCCTCTTTGGGTTCTTTTAAAAGCAACTGAGTATGTGAAAGTCTGCATTTGCTGCTGCCAGGCTTTTTAGTTAATGGGAAAGTAAACAACCTGGGAGCTAATACAGTGAGGTCGTTTCTGGCTTATTTATATGACAAATTAGGCAATTAGTAGAGGCTGCAAGAAATTTAAATACTTAGCAGAAAAGCCTGTTGCTTTAAAGGGACCACGTAGAAACAAAGGTGCTAAGGGATAGTCCAATAAGAACTTAGATTGGAATGAGGAGAATGTTGAATTTATACACTTGGGAATTGTTATGGGGAGCAGAAACCTTGGCTGATTTATGTTCTAAGCTAATGGGGAGAACAGGGAGTGATGTCATTGTCTCCAGGGAGGCATGGAAGGCGTGATTCGTTTCCTTCTTTCCTTCTCTCAATCCTGTACCATAGGAAAGACAGAATTCAATGAACAAACTGTCAGCCAAAAAGAAATCGGTACTTGGTGGTTTGCGAGACTCTTGCCTATCCAGACTGCAAAGTGTTTGAAGATGAGCAAATTCATGATCAGGTGAGTGTTCTCTGGAGAGAAGCCTGAGGTACAGCTGAAAAAGATGTATTACTAAAACAATTAGGTTTGTGAGTTAAAGAACCACTCAGTGGTCTGGATAGAGACCTGGAACAGAGATGTGGTGATCCAGAAGAGCTCTGTGAAGAACTCTCTTGTCGAAGGCTATACACCCATTTCATATGTGTCCTATGTGGGAGAAAAGTCTAGACACCCCATTTCATATGTGTCCTATGTGGGAGAAAAGTCTAGACACCCCATTTCATATGTGTCCTATGTGGGAGAGTTGAGAGAGCCGTGATACTATTGTGTCATCATGTATACTGATGGTTTGAACTCCCAAAGATAAGGACCAAAATGAGAGAATGAGATTGAGCCTTCAGAATTACACAGACAAGAGACTGTACGTGCAGTTTCCGAGAGAGAGGAGAGGAATAGAGGCTCCAATGTGAAGCCTTGCAGGTGGGACAGGCCTATGCATTGTCACATTCCCAGCTGGCCTGAGATAAAGCACAGAATCTTATTCACAGACAAACTCATGGGATTCCTGCCGACACCTTTCAAACTTACTTAGAAACTCACTTAGATCCCTTCATTCCTTTCAATTTCTCTTTTGGAATGGGATTATCGCCTTTGTCTATAGCCAATATCTGCATCTCTTCACTATTGAAATTAGAAAAATATATTTATCTACTTATTGTTTCTACATAAGGGGAACAATTTTATCTTAGAAGGGATCACACCTAGAGTCTGACACATACCTAGCCCACATAATAAACAAGTATTTTTTTCAGCTGACAATATTTGTTTCAAACTTTGTACCTAGAAAATGCTATTGTAATAGCTTGAGACTTGGAAGCTGCTAGGGTGTTAGAAGTATAATTTTACGAGTGTGGCAGATGAGACTGGATGGACAGCAGAGGGTGGACTAAGTGCGCTGAACAGGGTCAAAGATAGGCTACATTCCCCTTCCCGGAAAGGGAAGCCGTATAATGGGTTTTTTGTTTTTTTTTTTTTTTTTTAAATTGTCTTGGCTGATGCAATTAAGCATCTCAGATGGTCTTGACGTGAAATGCATAAATTGCTGAAGCCAACAAGGCATGTCTTAAAAAAGACACAGGAGAATGGTTCATACAAAGAAGAGATCAACTTCACTGAAAGATGGAGGTGGAAACTGAGTGCCCACAGCAAGGCAGGATGCTCTTCTGGAACTTTTAGGGAGATCTTTGTGTTGTGGGGTTCAGCTTTAAGCTCTAACACGTAGGTCATTTGCTAGGGTGGCTCTCAAAAGCAGGCATGGCTTTCTTGCTATAGATGTCGCATTCCAAGGGGGAGCCTGACACTAGCACATGCTACAGTTGGTTTCTTGTGTAGACATGACAGCTTGAGACTCCTGATTTTGAAATGACTGAAGTGTAGAAAATACAGCTCCAAGTTTATCAAAACTCCATAACTTCCGTGAGTAAGCTTTTAGGAAAAGCTTAAGGTTGTATGTCAAACACAATTTTGCACCATTCTGGGCAGTTCCTTTGCAAACATGTCTTGCTATGAACCTCTTTCCAGTCTGTAGTGAGCTAACTTCTACACTGTAACCATGTGACAGTGTACAGAGGACACAGGGAGAAGAGAGCAGCCTTTCTGGCTGGCTTTCTTATTTGTGAAATGGGAAAGCACTTATGTCTTGTTTGTGTAATTGTTTCTATGAGACAGAATATGAATGGGCTTATTAAAGCTCTAAAGTATTATACCAGGGTATAATACCTAAAACTAATGACTTTGTTAGGTGATTTAAAACTAAACTATTCCAACATATATGTTTTACATAAATGTATTTTTCCTATTCCATTTTTCCATACTCCTTCTGATTTGTGTATTCGACCACAGAGATTGGTCTATGATTCTAATACCTTGTGATGATACTTTTGAACAACATGGTCATTTCAGTCTCATGCCCATTTAGGCTGGACAGTTCATGTCAGAATTTTGAAGTTATTAAAGGGATTAAACTACATTTGGAACATTGTGAATATGCACTTTTTTTCCTTCTCCAGCAATTAAAACCTTCCTTTCTTACATACCAGAACTATCCATATATTTTGGTAGTTTTCATATTGGTAAAAAGATTGGCTTGAAATTTTTGTTTTCTTGTTTTGATAAAGCAAAATATTCAGTCACATTGATTTTGTTTTAAAACCTCCCAGTATAAACAACAAACAACAAACAACAACAACAACATCCAAAACACCTACATTGTACTAAAAAGTCCCTGTTAAAAACCTGCATAAATATTGGAAGAGTTAAGTCCTGATATTTAAATTGGTCTGCTTTAACCTGAATTTATATGTGCCAACTGTAATCCTCTTACTAATTAACTTCAATCAAATGGAGATTTGATTTTAGCAAGAAACGTTAGACAGAATAAGGTAGGAAAAATATGTTACCCCTCAATCTTTCCGCTGTAGCTCTTAGCTTCAAACACAATGGAATGAAAAGCTATGTAAATTTGTTCATGCAAAACAATTACTTCCCATATCTGACTCATTACCATATAGTCATGTTAGCTCATGATAGATTCATTTCCTTTATTTGCTTTCTCTGAAGGCAATTTTTTTCCACGTTCATGTTTACTGCTTGTCCAATATTTTGTTTTTTTCCCCCGACTATTCTTTGTTCAAACTGCAAAAATCTGAAATAAAAATATAATATAGAAGTATAGGCATCAGCTAGCATTTTCCATGGCATATGGTCCTTCAGATGCCATATGTACCAGTGTTTAGTGATTTTGGCAAAGAGGCGTAGACTGGTGAGATCCAACTGCCAGGATTGCTGAAAACAAATATGTAAATGCTGCAGGGCTTTTGTTATTCATAACATACCTCTAGCATAGCACATACAATATGCTGTTCATTCTGCAACGACTGTAACTTAGAAACCACACTTTCCTTCTGCACTTTCTCAAAGGCCTATCCAAGTTTGTGTGCGCTGCCACGCCTCTCACCTTGAGCCCCGCCGCTGTGCTCTGTGTTTCAGGAAGTTGGTACTAATGGATGAGGATGTCGGATTCTGGGACGGGGTGGGGGTGGGGTGCACATCCGCTATCTTTTCTCAAGGGTGCTTATTTATTTTTTCAAATTAAAATCCATGCTCTTCTGGAGGCCTCTTCTGTGAAACAAAGAAAATGCACTGGGCATGTTCTCTAGACAACACAGTCTAGAGGCACAAGCAGATCCCACTAGGATGTACTGAAGAAGACAGGGTTTCTTTCCTGTGAGGCTGGGGTCTGCCTAGTACTGACATTCTGTGGGATTCAGTGTGAGAAGAGGTCTGTGGCTATACTTATTGTGAAATAGGAAATAGCTGTCATTTTAATCGTTTTCCGGCCAATTCAAGCCAATGTATAAAAATCACAGTGCTGAGGGAATCACAGTTTGGGGAATAAAAGCTAACTTTGGTTGGCTTCATCTTCTCTGCTCCTTTAGACGTTGCTGGCAGTGAGAAGCCCTCAGCTCTCTGCTTGTGTTTTGCAGACAGACAATCCGCACAAACTGGAGAGGACAGCGGGAGTCCTCAGAGGTCATTATTTCCCACTTGTCCTGACACAAGCTGTTTAACCTCTTTGAGCTCGTTTCCATATGTATGATTAGGATAATATCTTCCCTGGGGATATTACTGTGAGGATAATATGCTATAATCATCGTGAAAGTGCACTTATCTGGCATTATTGTTATTAAAAAGAAAGCATCTGTGGACGATGTCCTCATGGTCTAAAGACCTAAGGAGGCTTGTCTTCTTTATCCCTGAGTGTTTTCTCCAAACAATAAAACTTCAAGGAGTATTAGATAAGTGTAAGATGCTAGTGACCCAGAGAGAGATAAAATGGACTTAGAGGAAACGGTCATTTTCATAACTCTAAAATTATCTAATATAGGGAAGCCCATTTGACTTTCCCTAGCTGTTTTGATAGTTTTCGTCCCACCTCCCTCCCTCCCTCCTTCCCTCCCTCCTTCCCTCTCTCCCTCTCTTCTATCTCCCTTTCTCCCTCCCTTCTTTCTTCCCTTTCCTCCATCTGGCCCTTCTTTTCTTCCTCCCTTTCTCTCTCTTTTCCTTCTTCCTTCCTACCTTCCCTCCCTCTTTTCCTCCTTTCAATTTACTGCAGTTAATGAAGAGCTAGAACACCAATCCGATTCCACTTCTGTTCATGGTCTTTCATGTTAAAAATTAATCACAGGGAATTAAATTTAATTTTGATTGTGATCTTGAAATATTTGTCCAATGTGATCTCTTTAGGTATTCATTTCGTGCTAGGCCTATCAAACTACTTACCATGTCATATTACCTCTAATCGTTTTCTGTGGTCATCGCCAGGGTTATTTAAGAACAGCTGAGAAAGGAGTGAGAATCTGGCCAGGGAGATAGTTCCAGAGTTGGTCTGAGATCCAAGGTGTGGTCTTGGACAGATAGAACATCTAGGACAAACAACATATAGCACACTAATTACTTTTCTAGTTGTTAAAAAAACACACACAAGAAATGGTTTGTTTTATAGCTAGAAGGTGCAGTCCATCTCTGTGGCGAAGGAGTGGTACTCTGGACATCTTCAATTATGGCAGCTGGAGTTGTAACACAGCTGGTCAGAAAGCAGAGAGAGGTAAATTCCACCTGTCTTCCTTTTTATCAGCTCCAGGTCCCAGACATTGAAATGTTGTCACTCACATTCAGGGTGAATCTTTTCATCTCAGTTAAATCTTTCTGGAAATGAATTTATAGCACACCCTGATGTTTGCCTCCTATGTGATTATAAATCTTCTAGGGCTGGCAATCAAGAAGAGTCATCACACTTAAGAAAAAGTTGTTGAGAGCTAGTCCAAAGAGAAAGATAAAAAATTAAAGTGCTCTGGTATAAGGTAATAAAACTTTCATTAGAACTGCGATAAAGCTTCCAAGGGCCAGTTTCTACAGCTGAAGGATACATCTTTTCTTGGTTTGTTTGTTTCTTTTTCTCCTTGTTTCTTTCTTTCTTTTTTGGTTTTGTTTTGTGAGCCATTGTTTCTCTGTGTAGCTCTGACTGTCCTGGATGTTAGCCTCAAATCTAAGAGATCTGCCTACCTCTACCTCCTGAGTGCTGGGATTAAAGACAAGTGCTCAATGCCCCCCCCCCCCCGGGTGTCACAGTGTCTTTTCTTAAATACAAGGAAAAAATTGTCTGGAAGGGTTGATTATTTGAGACAGTTTAGCACTTGGATTTGACTACTTTTTAATTTTTGTATCAAGCTCATAACAAGGTCTAGGCTGGCCAGTAGCTCTCAATGTCTGCTTCTGCAACATGATTACTGACAGATATGTACCACTGTGTCCAGCGAGGAGTAGACGATTGCAAGCACAGTTGGAATTGTTATGGCTGGCCCCATGGGGAAGTTCTACCCTGGGGTCTGTGGTCTTTAGAACTTTATTAAATAATAGTAATTTTTCCCCCTATGGCTACAGACAATACTAAAAAAATTCTGTTTTCCTTGAACAAGGTGGCCCAGAGCTGTTGAGCTTGCTTTTTCTTTCTTTCTTTCTTTCTTTCTTTCTTTCTTTCTCTCTCTCTCTCTCTCTCTCTCTCTCTCTCTCTCTCTCTCTCTTTCATAGTATTCTGTCACTGAATTGATAAAGTGAATAAAAACTTCTCATGAAATCTCATTTTGAGCTGGGCGGTGGTGGCACACGCCTTTAATCCCAGCACTTGGGAGGCAGAGGCAGGTGGATTTCTGAGTTCGAGGGCAGCCTGGTCTACAGAGTGAGTTCCAGGACAGCCAGGCCTACACAGAGAAACCCTGTCTCGAAAAAAACAACAACAAAAAAATCTCATTTTATTCAGGAATTATATGCTACTAATATCTTGATATGTTTCGAACTACATTTTAAATAGGGTAAAACTTGTCTATGGATGTCGAGCAAGACAAAAGGAATCTTTGGACAAGTTTCACAACAGGGAAAATAGAGGCAAAGACTTCCTGGGAAAATAAAGTCTGTAAGAACACTTGCTTAGCTTCCAGATAAAGTAGAGCAGTGAAGCCTGCAGAGATGGTTACAAAGGATAAATCTCTGACTGTGGACTCCAGGAACTGAGAAATGATGCTAATTCAGGGACATCTTTAAATATTTTAAACAGACGTCGGACTGATGGATCATCAGACTAAGAGGGCAGAAAGTTGCTATCCTGACTTTACCATTGACCTGGACACCCTGGATGATCTGATCTACCGGAGAAGTCCGTCAATCACAAGGAAGAAAATTAACAACAGTGACAAGAGCTTTTGAAATAGTTCGCCTCTATTATCAGAAGAAACCATTGCCGTTCAGGAGAGACGAGGCCTGTTCAGGTGGTGCGGCCATGCATGAGCCTATGTAATTCACGTGTGCCCATTCAGAGGGACTGACCTCATCCACCATCAGTGACACTTTGTAAGGTAGAGGCAGATGGGTCACTGTACCTATTTTTTTAGGTAAAGAACACAGACTTCAGGAGAAGTGCAAAGTAATCCCATGAATGATGACTGAACACAGTGTGATTCAGACAGGGCAGAGAAAAGTACTTCAGGATAAAATAGGACTCTGAGAACGATGGAGACATCAAGGCAATCACATTGATTAAATGGATCAATGGATTGATTAATCTTTTAAAACCCAGAACCAATTTCTATGAGGCATTAAGGACAAAATAGAAATATCCTACAATTTCAATTCTCAGGAGCTTCCAGTTTAACAAAATAGGAAAAAAAAAACATATTTAAAAGACCACACAAGGCTCTTTCACCGTGTGAGGGAAAGGGATTCACTTTTTCTTGAGTTTCCAGATGGTTTCACAGGGGATTTATCTAAGTTTGAGCTTCAGAGTTGCTACTGTGGAAAAGAAGGGAAAACATAATTAGGGGTAACAGTATTAGACATGTGAATGGCATGAAAGCACGCACAGGTGTGTGATTACACACACACACACACACACACACACACACACACAGAGAGAGAGAGAGAGAGAGAGAGAGAGAGAGAGAGAGAGAGAGAGAATGGGTCCCAGCAAAAACGAAGTTCAGAAATGGTTTAAAAACATAGAAATTCTGGAACTAAGAATCAAAATTACTGAATTTTATGTCGAAAATGGAAGAACAAGAAAGTCATGGATGTTTGAATTCTTGTGCTGAGCCAATATATATGTAAAGAATCACTTATGTATATAATATGTATGCACAGCGTGTATGTAGAGTATATCTCAACTTAAGAGAAAACATTGGTCACTTTCCAATGCCACTGATATCTAATCCACAGATATCTAAGATCTGAATTTGCCTCATTGTCTTATGCACACCCTTTCTTCATCCCGCAACACTCCTCTCACCAAATGTCATCATAGCCTCTCTCTATCACACTAACAGGCCAGAGCTTTCAGAGCAGTAATGTCATCACAACGCCCCATGATTGACTGCAGGGTTGACACTAGGGGCATTTCTTGGACCCCAGAGTTGCAGGTTTATGTTTCTCACGACAACATATTTTTTCTGATTCTTGAACCAGTCAAAGGAAGTGAGTCTGCTGATGAAATCTGATCAGAGCAAAATATGAAGGTGGACCACAGCATTCCTCCTTCAGAGAAGGAGACTGAGTAAACGTTGTGGTCATCTCCTAGAATAGAAAGTTATTAATACTTTTGCATTTAAGATGTATTCCTTTCTGCTGTGACTGCTGCTATTCTCATGGGCTACTTCTTCTAAGGCACACAAACCCAATGTGCATCTCAAATACAGTTGAGTTCTGTGATGAAGAGGAAGGCTTGTAAAACCATTGCATCAAATATGACACTTTTTAAAGAAAATTATTTATTATCATATGGCAGTTAAAGCATGAATGCTGCAAGAATGTTTAAGGAAGTATCTATACCCATCCATGTGTATGTCTCCTGTAGAATTAAATATAAGTGTTTAGTGCTAGAGAACTAGCCCACTACATAGGGCTAGTGAAGTCACAGACCTTGGAGGAAAACTTAGAACCCACTACTTCACCAAAACAACATAAACTGTAACTACATTCTAAATATTTGTCCTTATATATGCTACACAAAAGTGTTATTCTCATCCCTCTTCAGGGAAACTTCTCTTTGAAACAGAGACCATTACAGAAAACCACAACCAATCAACATATAGAGTTGAGGATGCCAGTCTTACTGGACCCAGCTACAACTTTCATACCTAAGGCTCAGGGATCATTGTGGAAAGATTGTAAGTGCTGGAGGATCAGGAGGGTTCTTGTTTGATTGTGCCTCCTAGAGATGTTGGAGAAGCTATAGCCGTGAAGCATTACCATCATGGCTGCCTAGTCATGACCTGAACGAAGGACGGCCCTAATGGACAAGAGAATGTGAAGGGAGACGCTCATGAGGCCCGATGTCTACAAACAACTACAGCAACTAAGGAATGCTGGGCACAGGAGAAACAGCCTTCCCCAGGGAAGAGTACACCAGTTGGTTACCCAATACCAAATGGTCAGTCCTGAAAAGGTATGCATATCAGTAACATTATTATCTGAGCAAATTTGTATTTGTGTGTGTGTGTGTGTGTGTGCATGTTAGTTGCATGTACATATGCATGTAACAACAGTTCATGGTAAAAGGGACCATGGTTTTGAAAGAGAGCAGAGTGAGGTTTATGGGAGGATCTGTAGGGAGGAAGAGGACAGTGGAAATGAGGTATTTTTATTATGATCTTAAAGAATAAAAAATTAAATATATATATGAGGATACATACTCACAAACACTTTAGAATAAAGAGACACATTCTTTTCTCAGAAACTTGCCAGCAGAACAGGCAATCTTGGAAATAGTAGGGAGCTTGCCAAGTCTTGTCAGAAAGCCCTTGTGTCTCAGTGCAATTTTGAGATGGTGAGGAACAAGCAAAGTAACCCCTTCACTCAAATTCCCGTGATTCCCTGCAGGGAGCTTTCACCGCAGTTGTCAGTGTGCGGAAACTAATGTAACATATAGACACAGAGAGTGCAGGCACGTGAGGGCAAGTATCTGTTCTCATGCCTGTACATACGAGTGCAGGAAGGCTGTTGGCATTTTTCTCCAACAGCATCATGCATATGAAGAATTGAGACCAGAGGTCTCAGAGACTCTCAGTGACAATTTTTTCACTCACTAGAGTTTAAATATTAACTGAAGGTTTTCTTTTAGTATGTTCACAGATTTTTTTTTTAAAAAAAAACTCACACCCAGTAAGACAAAAATCACCAAGAACAGTATTTTTTCAAATGATAGAGTGTGATCCATTAAGAAGTTAAAAAATTGAGTTTGAGGGCATGCATGAATGGTATTTTCTGGAATTGACTAGAAGAGGTAACTATAAGAGTCTATAAGTGATTACTATCTTTTATTAAATCTGTGTTGTGTAGGTACATGTGGATGCATGTGTGGTGACTGTGTGCTTTGCTTTAAAATGTAGATGGTGATAAAAATAGAAGCTTGCTAATGTAGAATTGATTCCTTACTCTATGTTCAGTGCCCCTCATGCTGGAGACAGTGAGCTCCCTGAAGATATGTTTGGATATGAATTATCTTTATACCCTTACAGTCCCAAGAACTTCATGCACTTAGTGAACTATTTGCTAGATAGCTCTCTATAAAATACTCAGAACGCCCAATGCCTGCATTTAAAAGGGTATAAAGGTGGAGCCTGCTTTGATATGGTACTTATTCCCCTTGTAAGCATTTCCCATCAACAGTCTCATTGATAATTCAAAGCTGCCGTGGAAAGGAAGCATACAGAGTATTGCAGCATTAATAAATTTAATTATCTACTAATGCACTTCACCATCCGGTGACACAGAAGACATTATTTAAGTAGACTTCAGAATTGTGTTTGGGGAGGAGCCAGGTATTGAGGGAGAACTGGGGTTTTAGACACCTTTTTTTTTGGGGGGGGGAACAATATGAAGTGAATAGAAAATTAAACCCAATGATGCATATTTATCAGAGGACTAAACTGAGACTATCCTGTCACATAACACATTCACTTCTTGGGATGAAAGTCAACAAATGTCAGCTTTTACCCTTTGTTATCATTGCAGAAAATATACATAAACAAACAACACAAGAAGCATTGCTGAGAGCACGGCAGACCTTGCCATCACAGATAAGCACCAGAGAAACCAGGAATGTTAGACATGCAGGACTGGCTCTTCAAAGGAAGAACAATAGGATCCATTTCCCACCCAGAAGGCTGGGTTGGTAGTCTAGCTGACCTCTACACTATCTGTATGGACAGGGGCTCCCCCAGACTCACACAAATAAGACAAGAAGTGCTTAAAAATCTAGGTGAGCTCTGTATTCTCTGTATGGCAGACCACACCAGATCCTTCCCCAGGCCCTAACGATGCCACATGTAGACTATATGTAAGACCAATCTTCATGGAAGAAGTAACAAGTACTATAAGAAGAGTTTTAATGTAACTGTGCCTCTTTGGAAGAGGAGATTGTGTTTGTGATGGTTTGTATGTGCTTGGCCCAGGGAGTGGCCTTGTTGGGAGGTGTGGCCTTGTTGGAGTAGGTGTGGCCTTGTGGGTGTGGGCTTTAGTACTCTTGTCCTAGCTGCCTGGAAGCCAATATTATCCTAGCAGCCTTCCAATGAAGATGGAGAACCCTCAGCTCCTCCTACACCATGCCTTGCCTGGATGCTACCATGTTCCTCCCACCTTGATGATGATGGACTGAGCCTCTGAACCTGTAAGCCAGCTCCAATTAAATGTTGTCCTTTCCTAGGAGGAACAACAATATGAACCACCCAGTATCCCCAGAACAAACCAAAGAGTACACATGGAGGGACCCATGGCTCCAGATGCATTTGCAGCAGAAGATGGCCTTGTCGGACATCAAAGGGAGGAGAGGCTCTTGGTCTTGAGAAGGCTCGATGCCCCAGTATAGTGGAATGCCAGGACAGGGAAGTGGGAGTGGGTGGATTGGGGAACAGGGGGAGGGAGGATGGGTTAGGAGATTTTGGAGGTGGAAACCAGGAAAGGGGACAAGATTTGAAATGTAAATAAGAATATATCAAAAATAAAAATAAATGTTGTCCTTTGTAAGGGTTACCTTGGTCATGGTGTCTGTTCACAGCAGTAAAACCCTAACTACGACAGTGCTACACCCGAAGACTTTTTTTCCAAGCTGTATTGTAGTGTGTTGACCCAGATTTCCTTCTTACCTCATGTGATTATTACTGTGCAAGTCATAGCATTTGCAGAGACACACAAAACATTCGAACCCTTTGGCTATCTGACAATCCATAAAGAACAAGGACATCACAAGAAAACGCACAGAGTCAACTAATCTGAGCCCACAGGGCCTCACAGAGACTGAAACACCACCAACCATGGAGCCTACACGGAACTGACCTAGGCCCTCAGCATGTGTTATAGCTGTGTAGCTTTGTCTTCCTGTGAGACTCCCAAGAGCAGGAGCAGAGGCTGTGTCTTAGTTAGGGTTTTACTGCTGTGAACAGACACCATGACCAATGCAAGTTTTATAAAAGACAACATTTAATTGGGGTTGGCTTTCAGGCTCAGAGGTTCAGTCCATTGTCATCAAGGCAGAAACATGGCAGCATCCAGGCAGGCATGGTACAGGAGGAGCTGAGAGTTCTACATCTTCATCTGAAGGCTGCTAGTAGAAGACTAACTTCCAGGCAGCCAGGGTGAAGGTCTTAAACCCACACCCACAATGACACACCTACTCCAACAAGGCCACACCTCCTAATAGGGTCACTTCCTGGGCCAATCATATACAAACCATCACAGGCTGTTTATAATTCTGAGACCTGCCATTGAGACCCTTTCATCCTACTGGGCTACCTCATAGAGCCTTATTTAATAGGAAAGGAGGTGTCTAGTCTTGTTGCAACTAGATATGCCATGGCTGGTTGATATCCATGGGAGGCCTGCCTTTTCTGGAGAGAAACAGGAGGAATGGTTGGGGTGGGGTGGGGGGTGGTGGTGGGGTTGGTGGTGGTGGGGTGGGGGGAAGCTGGGAGGAGGAACTGGGAGAAGAGGAAGGAGGGGAACCTATGGCCAGGATGTAAAGCAAAGAAACAAAGAAACTATCTAATTAAAAAAGAACTGCTACATTTGGGCCTTTGTAAGTTTCAAACAGAAAAACTTGTCAAGTTACAGAAAAGTGTTATAAATTCTGCTAAACTATCCACAAATGTATTTGTTTACAAGAAAAGTCCTCTGTGATACAGTGTCTCTGGTTCCACTTCTTAGTGATTTTTTTTTCAGTTTTTCATTAGATCTTCTCAGGAAGAGAATGTAATGAGCAAAGCTTATAATCCATGAGTGCAAATAACAACCAAAAAGTGTTTCTTTAAAAGTGTTTCTGAGTTCATCCGAGCGATTGTCTTCCTAGAACTTGAGAGGCTGGCCTGGGCTACATAATCAGACCCTGTCTCAAAAATAAACAAACAAAAATATTTTGATATTGATGTTCAATTTGCTACTAAAATAGATTTATTTTATTTTATTGGGGGTGTGAGTGTTTTGCCTGTGTGTATATCTCTGGGTGTCTGTGTATTTATATGCACCATAAGCATGCCTGGTGCCTGTGGAGCTAGGAAAATGGAGTTGGATTCCCTGGAACTCCGTTACAAAAGCCGTCATGTGAGTGCTAGGGACCAAACCCAGGTCCTCTGAAAGAGCAACAAGTGTTCTTGTCAACTCAGTCACCTCTAAAGCCCCTTCTTGATGCTATTTTTTGTGTGTATTTCCATAGTTTGATTTTTAACATAGTGGTATTCAGATTTTCTTATTTACAAAATTTACTTCATATGTTTTGTTTGTTTGTTTCCTTTTCTGAGGGGAACAGGGTCTTTCTATGTGGTCCTGGCTGTCCTAGACCTCCCTATGTAAACCAGGCTGGCTTCTAACTCACAGAGATCCTCCTGCCTCTTCCTCCTGAGCGCAGGAATCAAAAGCTTGGGCCGGTATGCCCAGCTTACTTCATAATTTATTAGAGTCAGATACTATGAATTTACATTGTTGGTCAATGATTCATAAATTATTTGAAGTCTTGGATTTTGCCCAAGTAGCACATTTAATCAGTTACATCCACACAGTCTTAATATTTTAGGCATAAAGAATGCATTAGTCAAGGACTAAGTTATTCCAGTTGCCTTCATGTTGTATTTGTGAGGCTTCCACCTGAAGACCATGTGCTGTTAGATCTTCCCACCCGCATGGATGGGAAGTCAAAGCATCCCTGGCTTTCTGATGTTCAGAAAACATTTCTTCTCTCTTTGGCATTTGTAATTCCTTACTTTTCTGAGAAACAGAAGAAAATTCGGTTTTCTTCAAGGTTGACCTCTTTTGTGAACAGGAAGTGAGCTATTTTAAATTAGAAAGTCTGGTGGAGGGCCTAGAATTAACCGTTTATTGGTTGGAGCCCTGATGGGAGGTGATCTACACTGGACTCCAGAGGATCTTGAGGAAGTTGGAGTTGGCTTGGTAGGTGTCATATATGATGTGAGGCTGCGACTGCTCAGACCAGGTTTACAATTTAAACACTGATTGCGATTCATTAGAACATGTGTGGTGGAACCCAAAGAAGTCTCCTGGGAAATGTTTGGATTTTTCTCCTTTATGTACTTTTCCTCTGCTCTCACACCTACATATGCATGTATATATGTGTGGGTGCTCCTCATACCTATATATGCATATATGTATGTGTGTTCTCCTCATACCTATATATGCATATATATGTATGCCTGTGTTCCTCATACCTTTGTATGCATATATGTATGTGTGCATGTTCCTCATACCTATATATTCATATATGTATGTATGTGTTCCTCATACCTATGTATACATATATGTATGTGTTCTCATACCTATGTTTGTATATATGTATACATATATATTTATGTGTGTGTTCTCATACCTATGTTTGTATATATGCATGTTCCTCATACCTATATATTTATATATATGTGTATGTGTTCCTCATGCCTATGTATGCATATATATGTATGTGCTCCTCATACCTATATATGCATATATTATATGTATGCCTGTGTTCCTCATACCTATGTATGCAATATGTATGTATTCATGTTCCTCATACCTATATATTCATATGTGTATGGGTGTGTGCTTCTCATACCTATGTATACATATACATGTATGTACATGTGTGTTCTTCATACCTACATAGGCCATATATATATATATATATATTCATGCATATTCCTCTTTTCCTCATGACCATGTACATCTAGTAGTGACTTGAATCAAATAAAAATATGAATGATTATCGAGCTTCCTTGATGCACCTGTAACTTTATGGCCTCATATGCTTTGCACAATAGTTAGCTAATTCTTAATAGGTTACAAAAGTTGCCTAAGACTTCACAGGCAGCAGATGGTCCAGTCAGGATTTGAACCTACACCCAACTGGTGGCGAAGCTGGGCTTTAATTCATTTATTGCTTCCTCCTGGGAGTAGGTTGGTAAGATCCTGGATCCTTTGCTCCAGCCATCGATCTGCTTCCCAGCTGCCACAGTCCCCTCTTGGCACCACTTGGCAGCACTGACCTGAGATGCGTTCACTCTGCTCTGCTGTAGGACCATGAAAGGCAGCCTGGTTCCTGGCTGAGCTAAGGCTGGAAACCCAGGTGACCCTGAGGCATGGCAGACGTTTTGCCCGGTTCCCAGACACTAGGCTCATGGCATGAGGCCCTAGCCCTCCATAGATTTGTTGCCATCAGTCAAGTAAGGGCAAAGCCCCAAGCCCTTCCACAGGTACAAGACATGACCACAGATCACATATCCTCAAGACAGATCTCCATTTTAATAAGGTACCTAAAGGCCTGAGACTTAGCCAATAAACTCCCCTTCCCAGACACTCTTCCCTGCAAAAGCTATTTAACCTCAGGCCTGCCCCCTGAGAAGTGGGGTATGGGTTTTACTCATTTACTCTCCACCATGACAATACATGTCATAAAACCATGGACTGCCTCTTTTCTTCGGGATCTGCTGTGGGAAGCAATGCAGCAGACCTTCAAATAAAGAGCCAGCCGTCTAATCTCCCGCAGAAGGCCTCTCAGCACTCCCAGACACGGAATCAACCCAGCTAAGTCAGCCACCAACAAACCAAGGACTCTATCCCAGTGGAATCCAGCTGGAGTGCCCCCTTTACCTCTTCAGCCCTGGGCTGCATCCAGCCCGTGGGCCCCCAACTCCATTCTCAATTCTTCTGCAGCTCCCAGCAGCACCTGGGTGCCCAGGAACCTGAGAACCAGATGGGCCCAGGTCCAATAGTCCTCAGGGACCTCAGACTGCTCTACCCAAACCCTGGAGCAGTGTCCCTCAGCTTTCCGTAGGCTGACACCAGCCCAGCGCCTGCCTGCGTGGCATAAGCACAAACTCCCAAGGTGGAACCCAAATAAAGGATCATCACTTTTCACTGTGCAGTCTGGTATCAATTCTCTTCTTACCTTTGGTCTTGTCTGGTTATGTGTGTGTGTGGCACCCATATCTATATCCCTCAACTAGATGGCTTCTCGTAGCTTCAAGAGCAGCACTTGGTACGTACCTCCAAGGTGACAACTGCTTGGTACTCCAGGGCTTACCCATGCCCGAGTGCTTCAATCGGGACAACCAGCCATTTATTTTTTATCTTTATTTTTACGTACATTGGTGTTTTGTGTGCATGTCTGTGTGAAAGTCAGATCCACCGGAACTGGGGTTACAGACGGTTGTAAGTTGCCGTGTGGGTGCTGGGAATTGAACCCAGGTCCCGTGAAAGAGCATCTAATGCTCTTAACTATTGCCATCTCTCTAGCCCTGTCACTTCTTAATTTTGAACCCATCTCTTCTACTAAAACCAAGGATCCTGAGTTTTATAGGAACATTTTCTTGTGTAGTCTATGACTTGCCAAGGGCAGATACTTGTTTATATTGACCTGATTCCTTCCTTAATAAAAGAAGTGCGTTTGGGTTGTTTTAGAGGGCATAATTAGTGGATTTTTCTGGTCATTTATTCCAAATTGACAGAATATATGACAGAATAATATATGATAGAATATATTACAGAATATATGATAGAATAATATATTGACAGAATTATAACAGAAGCCTCTGAATCCATAACTAATTAGATAGCAAGGCCATTTTTAGTCATTTCTACTTTGCTTAATACAGATCCTCACAATCTCTCTGCTTCTAGAACTGTCACAGCAGTAAGGTGAGACTGGCTCAGACATGTGGGTTCTTAATCGTGGGAGAATGTTTGGACATTTGTAGTTAACCACTTAACATCTGCCATCTCCCACTCTTCAGATCCATTCTTGGTCGCAGTTAAATATTTAAGTTCTGTGACATCTGCTTTAGTTTGAGTTGGGAGAGTTGTCTTGATCACCTTTCTGCATTAGCAGTTCTGAGAGTATCTTCTACAGACCAGAACCACCATCTGGGACTTGTAAAAAAATGCAAGTTCCAACGTTTTGTCCTGGAAAAACAACAATAACAAAAAATAAAATCTCAAAGTATGGAACTGTCTGTCCATCAGTGATGTGATAAATTCTCCAGGTGATACGGATACATGGTCATGTTTGAAAACCACCTACACAGAAGCTGAGAGCCAGGGAGGAATGAAATGTGGAAGCTGAGATGGCCGGGTGTTGCCTTGTAAGGAAACTGTCTCAGAAGATGCTTTCTCATGGCCCAGGTTATAATCGTCAATTGTGGAGGATGGAGTTGGTTCTGTTAGTAAGGAGTTTGGGGTCATTTGTAGTTCCTGATTTTAATGTGGACACACCTAGTTTCTCTTAATCTGGATTTTAAGTGCATTCCTTTCCCTACCAGGATCATAGGGAAGTCCCAATATTATACTTTTAGCTTTATTAGTTGTTACATCCACAATAGGATCCACAGACTGGCAAACATAGGCTGTCTGCTCTTTGGCTGTGGAAGAAATCAAAGACTTTCTAGTTTCAATGAAAATGGAGACACAACATGTGCAAATGTATGGGACACAATGAAAGCAGTGCTAAGGGGAAAGTTCATAACACTAATTGCCTTCCTACAGAAATTGGAGCGTTTTCACACTAGCAACTTAACAGCACACCTGAAAGCTCTAGAACAAAAAGAAGCAAACACACCCAAGAGGAGTAGACAGCAGGAAATAATTAAACTTAGGACTGAAACCAAACAATTAGAAACAAAGAGAATAACATAAAGAATCAATGAAACCAAGAGCTGTTTTTGTTTTTATTTTTTTGAGAAAAATCAACAAGGTAGACAAACACTTAGCCAAACTAATTAAAGCGCAAAGAGACAGTATCCAAATTAAGAAAATCAGAAATGAAGAGGGAGGCATAACAATAGACACAGGAAATTTAAAAAAGCAGTAAGTTAGCTTCAAAAACTTGTACTACACAAAATTGGAAAATCTTAATGAAATGGATGGCTATCTAGACAGATACCACTTAACAAAGTTAAATCAAGATCTAGTTAAACAGCCTCATAACCCCTAAAGAAATAGAAGCAGTAATTAAAAGTCTCAACCAAAAAAATCTCGGGGCCAGATGGTTTTAGCACAGAATTTTATGAGACATTCAAAGAAAAAGATAATACCAGTATTCCTCAAATTATTGAACAAAATAGAAGCAGAAAGAATATTGCCAAACTCATTCTATGAGGCCATAGTCACCCTGATACCTAAACCATACAAAGACCAACAAAGAAGTAGAATTTCAGACCAATTTCTCTTATGAACATTGATGCAAAAATACTCAATAAAATACTTGCAGACTGAATCAAGGAACACACCAAAGACACCATCCACCAAGATCAGATGGGCTTCATCCCAGGGATGCAAGAATGGTCCAATATATGAAAATCCACCAACATAATCTACCATATAAACAAAATGAAAGAAAAAATTAAATTACATGATCATCTAGTTAGATGTTGAAAAAGCCTTTGACAAAATCCAACACTCCTTCATGTTAAAAGTCTTGGAGAGATCAGGGACATAAGGTATATACCTAAACACAGTAAAGTCAATTTATAGCACAACCAGAGCCAACATCAAATTAAATGGAGAGAAACTCAAAGCAATTCCACTAAAATCAGGCACGAGATAAGGCTGTCCACTCTTTCCCTATCTATTCAATATAGTATGCAGTTCTAGCTAGAGCAACAAGACAACCAAAAGAGATCAAGGGGATACAAGATGCAAAGGAAGAAGTCAAAGCATAGATATTTGTGGATGATATGATAGTATATGTAAGCAACCCCCCAAAATTCTTCTTGTGAACTCCTCTATCTGGTAAACACCTTCAGCAAAGTGGCTGGATATAAAATTAGCTAAAAAAAAATCAGTAACCCTTCTTTATACAAATGATAAAAAGGTCAAGAAAGAAATTAAAGAAACAGCAGCCTTCACAGTAGCCACAAATAATAAGAAAATACCTTAGTGTAACTCTAACCAAGTGAGGGAAAGACCTGTATGACAAAAACTTCGAGTCTCTAAAGAAAGAAACTAAGGGAGATCTCAGAGGATGGATCAGTAGGATTAACACAGTGAAAATGGTCATCTTACCAAACGCAATCTACATACTCAATGCAAGTCTCATCAAAATCCCCACACAATTTTTTTCCAGACCTTGAAAGAGCAATTCTCAACTTCATCTGGAAAAATGAAAAACCCAGGATAGCGAAAACAAATCCTTAACAAAAAAAATGAACATCTAGAGGTGTCACCATACCTGATCTCAAGCTGACTACAGAGCAACCATAATAAAAGCTGTATGGTATTGGAATGGAAACAGACAAGTTGATCATAGAACTGAATTGAAGAGCCAGAAATAAACCCACACATGTATGGACACTTGATTTTTGACAAAGCAACCAAAATCATACATACAATGGAAGAAAGGAAGCATTGTCAACAAATGTTGCTGGTCTAACTGGATGTCTGAATGTACAAGAATGCAAATAGATCCATATTTATCACTCAGTACAAAACTCAAGGCAGCCCAATTAAAGGAACTGATTGCACAGTCTGGCAACAGCTTTAGGGGCAGCCACTGCTCCAGTTGCTGGGCAACCCACAGGAAGACCAAGCTGCACGTCTGCTACGTAGGTGCTGAAGCCCTAGGTCCAGCCCATGTATGCTCTTTGATTGGTGGTTCAGACTCTGACAGCCCCCAAGGGTTCAGGGTAGTTGATTCTGTTCGTCTTCCTGTGGAGTTCCTATCCCCTTAAGGGACATCAATTCATCCCCCAACTCTTCCATAAGCCCCATCCAATGTTTGACTGTGGGTTTCTGTATCTGTTTCAGGCAACTGATGGCGAAAACTTTCAGAGGGTAGTTAATGCTAGACTCCTGTCTGCCAGCATAACAGAGTATCATTAATATTATCAGGGACTGGTGCTTGCCCATGAAATAGATCTCAAATTGGCCCAGTTATTGGTTGACCATTTCTTTAGTCTCTGCTCAATCTTTGTCTCTGCTTTTCTTGTAAACAGGACAAGTTTGGGTTCTGCCTGCCATAGTTCTCCCATGTGGGAACTGCCTCCTCCCCCGCCCAGCCCCCCAGCCCTTTTCCCCACAGATGAGGAGAAAGGGAAACACTCCTTCATTGCTGGCGGGAGTGCAAACTTGTACAACCACTCTGAAAATCAGTTTGGAGGTTTCTCAGAAAGTTGGAAATAATCCTACCTGAAGACCCAGCTATACCACTCCTGCTCATATACTCAAAAGGTACTCCACCATACCACAAAGGCAATGTGCTAAGTTCATAGCAGCTTTAATAGTCAGAAACTGGAAAAACACAGTTACCACTCAACTGAAGAAGGATACAGAAAATGTCGTTCATTTATATAATGGAATACTACTCAGCTTTTAAAAACAAGGACACGATTTTTGCAGGCAAACACATGGAATTAGAAAATATCGTCCTGAGTGAGGTAAGCCAGACCCAAAATGCCATGCATAGTATGTACTCACTGATAAGTAGATGCTAGGCATAAAGTACAAGATATCTACACAATATTCCACAGGCCCAAAGAAGCTAAACGGGAAGGAAACCCAAGAGGGGATGTTTGAATCTCACAAGTTGGAGTAGTCATAGGAGGCAGATGGAGGGTCGGTGAGGAGATGGGAAGGGGACTGGTCTAGGGCTCAGGATCAAGTATGGGAAGAGAGCCAGAGGGTCATGGGAATGAATGGAAATCTGCAGCTGAAAGAGGTGGGGGTGGAGAACGTCTTTAGTACAAACCAGAAACCTGGGATGAGGGTGCATCCCAGTAGTCTATGGGGATGACTTTAGCTGAGACTCCGAGCTGTGGGGATATGAATCCTGAAGTGGCCACTTCCAGTAACCTGGCAGGACTCCCAGTGGAGGGACAAGGACACCAACCCACCCACAAAACTTTCAACCCCAAACTTGTCCTGTCTACAAGAAAAGCAGAGACAAAGATTGAGCAGAGACTGAGGGAATGGCCAACCAATAACCTTCCCAACTTGAGACCTATACCATGGGCAAGCAGCAGTCCCTGGTAATATTAATGACACTCTGTTATGCTTGCAGCAGGACTCTAGCATTAACTACCATTTCTAGCATTAACTGTCCTCTGCCCCTAAAGCTGTTGCCAGACTGTGTAATCAGTTCCTTTAATTGGGCTGCCTTGTCTGACCTCAGCAGGAGAGGAAGCACCTAGCCTTGCAGAGACTTGATGTGCCAGGGTTGGGGGGTGGGATACCAGGGTGGGGGGCTCCACCCTCTTAGAGGAGGAGGAGAGGCAGGGATGTAGAGAGGGACTGTGTGAGTTGGGAGACTAGGAACGGGGTGGGGGCAGCGATCCAGGTGTAAAGTGTACAAAAAAACAAGCAAACATTACTTTGAATGTAATTAAAACAAAATCTGATTAAAATACAGGGAAGAAGGAAAAAAAAAAGGCAAAAGAAAAAAATCAAAACCAACCAAAAAACAACCACAACAAAACAGTCCTGAATAAGTGGGGACTTAGGTGGGCCGAGTGTCTACATAAACAGACACCAAGAAGCTGCAAATCACAGAGAAAATGGCAACAGGCATCCAGAATTTTATGAGAAACAGGGGGTTCTCATAAGGATTGCTCAACAGTGTTTATTGACCCGAAGGAAGCAAGTTTTACAATGTTGTTGGCGTCGTCACTGGGACTAAGTCAGGAAGCTTTTCATTTCCTCATTAGGAAACTCGGAAACACTTGACTCACTCGCTAGGCTGCCTTTCATGTGGCAGGACTTGTTGCAAAATGCCATTTAAAAAAATGATAAAACAACATAATGTCACACGTGATTCTAGGTTAAAATGTCAACTTGAAACTTGACCCTAAAAAAAAAGGGTCAATTTTCAAACATTTAGTAGCTACTAGCATTCCCTCCTACAACAGGATCAATACCTACATCCCTGAAGACCACCTCTTTCTTCTCCTCCTCCTCCTCTTTCTTCTCCTCCTCCTCTTTCTTCTCCTCTTTCTTCTCCTCCTCCTCTTCCTTCTCTTCCTTCTCCAACCTCCTCCTCCTCTTTTGTCCTTCTGTTTTCCACTGGAGAGAATCATTTGTCCTCAGAGAGCAAGCATTTCACTATGTCACAAAGAAAAATATGATAAAGAATCTATCTAGCAAAAGTTCCACTGTTTAAATTGAAAACTCTTAAATAGCAAAATAAAATTATAATTATTGCTCATTGGTGTAAATTGAGTGTGTGAAAGTCTATGAATTAAAAATGAAGCATCAACCAGAAACATATATATATATATATATATATATATATATACATATATATATACACATCATTTATATATACATCATATATACACATGTACATACACGTACACATATACATATCTTAAGACAAAAAATAAGAGGACTTTAGTAGACATCCCATTTTTCTTCTTTCTTGGTGTGTACTACTTGTCCCAAATAATTAGTTTCATTCTGGTGTCTTTATATATGTATACAACGTATACATATATACAAGGTATACATATATACACATTGCATTCACATTTCATGGCCTTGCTTCCTCCCTCTCTTTGGCTTCTCTTATCCCCAATAATCTCTATTTTACTGTCATGTTTTCATTTTAACATGAATTTTTACTTTCTCTAGTTTAAGTGCATGAGTGTTTTGCCTGCATGTGTGTCTGTGGCCCTCATGCATGACTATAGGAATCCTGACGTAGGGTATCAGATGCTTTGGAACTGAAGCTGCAGACAGTTATCAGCTGTCGTATGCGCTCTAGAAATAAAAATTAGGTCCTCTGGAAGAGTAGCCAGTGCTCTTAGCCCTTGAGCCATCTCTCCAGACCCCTGTCACAGTTTTTTTTTTTCAAATGATCTCACATTCAAGTGTGAGAAAATGTGTGATTGTTGTTTTTCTCAATCTGGTTATTAAGCTTGTTATGATGTTCCATTCCCTTCCCTGTGATAGTTTTGTTCTCTGTTATTGCTGAATAACACACACACACACACACACACACACACACACACCACACACCACATATACCACATATATATTTCAACATTTTCTGTCGATGAGGACCTAGGCCGATATCAGCATTTGGATATCACGAATGCTGCTGCATTAAACATAGTTTTGTGCAGGCACCCTTATCGTGTGCCGACTTTGACTCCTCTTTGGTGACTATCAGCAGTGGCAGAGCAAAAGCACACATGGTAGTTCTATTTCTACTTTCTTGAGGAACCTTCGTACAATGGCAAGACTAATTTAAAACAAAAAATAGGGATACTTTTAAAGAAGTTAAGAATAAGAAAAAACGTTTGTGGTTTCTGTTAAGTATATATAGTTTATAAGTTGTAGCTTTATTGTTTCTTCCTGGTAAAGCAAATGATTCATATAAAGAAGAGTGAATAAAGCAAATGGTTTCTGAAAACCTAGCCATGGACAGAAAGCAGTGGTCAGTGCTGCTGGTCACCCCTAAGACGGATCTTTAGTCACACACAATAACAAAGTAGAAAGAGACGCTGGTTGTGCGTAATGAGGTAGATTAGTCAGATATATTTTAAATAATATTTTAAAATTAGTTCTTTGGAAGTTTTAATTGAGACAACCTTATGAGACGGAATTGAGAATGAAAACATACAACGTATTTCCATCATAACCATCCTCCATTTCCCTCTTCTCCATTTTCCAGACCGTTGTATGTGTCCCTTCAAATTCATGTCCCACCTTTTAATTCTTATGGATTTTGCATAATTCATTATTCATCTCTAAGGAGAGGAGTCTCTAGACCTACTAATTATAATGAGACCTAGAGACGCTATCAATATATTTCCAACTGCAGCAGGCTAATCTTTCTTAGTACCCATACCCTTCCTCGTGTGTTCCCTCCCCTTGAATGAGGGCTCCACCCAGTCTTTAACATCCAGGGAAGAATGTGGGAGCCGTGGGGTGATGTCCTAGAGTTCCGTGTGCAGAAGCTATGGGTTCGATGTTGTACTGCACCCGAGACTGTTGGTTTCCTTCTTCTCAGGGTTCATGCTGTGAGTGGCCCTGTAGAAGTCCCGTGGCTGAGAGACCAGGATGGTTTCTGGTTGAAGAATGGAGACCTGTTCCCTGCATCCCTGGGGGAGCTCAGTTCTATCTGCAATAGACACAAAGCCTGCAAGCTCACACAGGTGGTGTTGCTCTGACTGGCTGTGTGAATGGTAATGTGACATGACGGAGCATGGAGGAAAGCTTCACGGGCGGCTAAGCTCTGCCCTGATTCCGAACTCATACGTTGAATAGATTTGTTTAAAGCCACTAACTTTCAGGTCAGTTTCATCCACAGCGGCAGTGGTCGCACGTCATGGATGAGACTGTCAGGGAAATGAAGCTGAGGGCATCTTTGTCCTGCAGCCTAATCGGGACGCTAAGGCAGCAACCCGGAATCCTCAACTAACATTTTATTTGCAACTCTAAAGGTTGCTGCTGGGAAGCTGTGAATGCTAAGCTCATTGCAACTCATATTTATAAACAAAATACATAACAGGATGAAAAATAGATACACAAGAGGAAAAAGACAGACCTGTGGATCTTAAATTCCAGAAGTGTTCAATTGATTTTTTAAACTATAATTGCCATAATAAGTGTATATCATTTTAATATATACTTTGTCTACTTTTTCTTTTAATTTTATTTTCTTTGTATTTATGTGTGTCTGGGGGATATCTGAAGAAAACACTGGACCCCTCTGGAGCTGGAGTTATGTGCTGTTGTGAGTTGCTCTAAGAACCAAACTTTAGTCCTCTTCAAGAGCAGCAAGTGTTGTTCGCTGGTGAACCACCTCTCCAGTCTCAATTTGCCTATTTCTTAAGACATTTAGATGCTCAGACATTAGAAAATTATAATACAATAATTTATAAGCTTAAATTGAATTTTAACATAATTCAAATACATTTGTAGTCAATTTTCAAGTGTTCAGGGGCACCATGATTTATATTACAGTGTTGTTATATTTTAGCACCTAAGGATCTTTTCCATGTTAACTAGTTTCATTAGGTAAATAGATTGACCATTAGGCATTTTATTCTTGATGTATTAGAATACCTCGAACAGTAAGTACCTATGGGCACTGAGTATTTACTCTGAGAGAGATGTATAATTGTGACTGCCAGTGATCTCTTTAAGTATCTTTTATCTCATAAAAGACAATGACATCTGTGTGTCGTGTGTGTTCACATGCATGCTAGCATGTTCCTGCATATGTGTGTGGGTGCACATGGAGGCCATAGAGCATTTCTGGTATCATTTTCCTGGAACTGTCTACCTTGTGTTTTTTGGGACAGAGTCTCCAATTGGCCTTGAGATCACAAAGCAAGTTTGTCTTGCTGGTCAGCCCAGGACTCTGCCTGTCTCAGCTTCCAGAGTCACTGAAGCTAAAGGCATGCAACACTATGTCTGGATTTGTTCTGGTTTGATCTGAGACGGCCCCCCTGTTGAGTCCAGGCTAGCCTGAGGATCACAAGTGTCTACTGCCATGCTCAGCTTTCTGGTGACATCGGATATTCTCTTATTGCCACTTCCTAATAGTAACTTAGAGTCTAAAACAATTCCTATATTATCTTTTAGAATGCATTATGCTCCACTGACAAATAAAAACATATATAGTCAATGTCTACAGCATAATGATATGATACACACACACACACACACACACACACACACACACACACGCATATGATATGTGGGCATTACAGAGTTTACAATTATTCCTGTGACTGAATTAATCATCACATCATAACACATAGTTTATTCAGACAGAGAAAGAGAGGGAGGGGAAGGAGAGAGAAGGAGAGGGGGGAAGTGGGGAAGAGGAGAGGGGGAAGGGGCACACAGGGAGAAGGAGTACATTTTGGGGGGGACTGCCGTTCGAGCTAATAGTATGCTATAACTTTGATTTCAAGTCATAGTAACATCTATGTTGAGTGCTTGATAAGCTCGCAGAAAAGGAAAGTCGAAACAGCAGGAGTTGTGGGAGTCTGCAAATTTAGACAGCCCAAGAACCTAAGCAATTTATGCCCAACCTGGTGGCAATATCCAGCTTGCTTTCCACCCCCACCCCCACTCTGAGGCTCATTATACACCAAGGGAGTTTGACTGCTGGGATATTCATGTTCCTACTCTTGTGCTAGACAGGAAGGAATGGCATTTGACAGTTTAATTTGAAAGGAGAAACTAGACAGTTCTTGGTCTATTCAGTTCCAGCTGTATGGAGAACACAGGCACGCACACACACACACACACACACACACACACACACACACGGTTGGGCACACACCTACATTTACCACTGTCTCATGCTGACACCAGCATCCTGCACACAATGAGTCCACAGAGGGACTGCCCCTGGTTTGTAAGCCACATTAAGCCATAAAGGGAATATCTTAGTAACTGTATCCTTAATTTCTCTGCCCTCTTCTTTTTTTTCCCTTTTTAAAAAATTATTTTCTATATTTTACATTCCAAAGGCTTTCCCCTTTCCAGTCCCCCCCCCACTCACCATATGTCCCATAAGTCCTTTCCCCCCATTCCTCAATCACCCCCCTTCCCACCATTTCTCTGTTCTGGTACTCTCCTACAAAACTGGATTTAGTCTTTTCCGGACCAGGGTCCTCTCCATCCTTTTTCTTGGGAATCTTTTGCTTAGCTAACTGTGTCTTGAGTATTCAGAGCTTCTGGGCTCATTAATATCCACTTATCAGTGATTGCAATTCATGTGTATTCTTTTGTGATTGGGTTGACTCACTTAGGATGATCCAACCAGTTGCCTACAAATTGCATGAATTCATTATTTTTAATTGCTGAGTAGTATTCCATTGTATAAACATACCACATTTTCTGTATCCCTCTGTTGAGGGACATCTGGGTTCTTTCCAGCTTCTGGCTATTATAAATAAGGCTGCTATGAACATAGTGGAACATGTGTCTTTATTGCATGCAGGGGAATCCTCTGGGTGGTATGACAGGGTCCTCTGGAAGTGCCATGCCCAATTTTCTGAGGAACCGCCAAACTGATTTCCAGAGTGGTTGTACCATCTTGCAATCCCACCAACAATGGAGGAGTGATCCTCTTTCTCCACATTCTCGCCAGTACCTGTTGTCTCTTGAGTTTTTAATCTTAGCCATTCTGACTGGTGTGAGGTGGAATCTCAGGGTTGTTTTGATTTGCCTTTCTCTGATGACTAATGATGTTGAACATCTCTTAAGGTGCTTCTCAGCCATCCGATTTTCTTTTGGTGAAAATTCTTTGTTTAGCTCTGTACCCCATTTTTTAATAGGGTTATTTGGTTCTTTGGGGTCTAACTTCTTGAGTTCTTTGTATATATTGGATATTAGCCCTCTAAAAAACCACATGGTCATCTCATTAGATGCAGAAAAAGCACTTGACAAAATTCAGCATCCTTTCATGTTAAAAGTCCTGGAAAGAACAGGAATTCAAGGCCCATACCTAAACATAGTAAAAGCAATATACAGCAAACCAGTAGCCAACATCAAAATAAATGGAGAGAAACTTGAAGTAATCCCACTAAAATCAGGGACTAGACAAGGCTGCCCTCTCTCCATATTTCAATATAGCACTTGAAGTTCTAGGGAGAGCAATTAGACAACATAAGGAAGTCAAAGGGATACAAATTGGAAAGGAAGAAGTCAAACTATCATTATTTGCAGATGATATGATAGTATACGTAAGTGACCCAAAAAACTCCATCAGAGAACTCCTACAGCTGATAAACAACTTCAGCAAAGTGGCTGGTTATAAAATCAACTCAAGCAAATCAGTAGCCTTCCTGTACTCAAAGGACAAGCAGACTGAAAAAGAAGTTAGGGAAATAACACCTTTCACAATAGCCACAAACAATATAAAGTATCTTGGCGTGACTCTAACCAAACAAGTGAAAGATCTGTATGACAGGAACTTCAAGTCCTTGAAGAAAGAAATCGAAGAAGACCTAAGGAAATGGAAAAATATTTCATGCTCTTGGATTGGCAGGATCAATATAGTAAAAATGGCCATCTTGCCAAAAGAAATCTACAGATTCAATGCAATCCCCATCAAAATCCCAAATCAATTCTTCATAGATCTAGAACGAGCAATTCTCAAATTCATTTAGAGCAACAAAAAACCCAGGATAGCTAAAACTATTCTCAACAATAAAAGGACTTCTGGGGGAATCAATATCCCCGACCTCAAGCAGTATCACAGAGCAATTGTGTTAAAAACTGCATGGTATTGGTACAGCGACGGGCAAGTAGATCAATGGAATAGAACTGAAGATCCAGAAATGAACCCATAGAGTTATGGTCACTTGATCTTTGATAAAGGAGCTACAATCATCCAGTGGAAAAAAGATAGCCTTTTCAACAAATGGTGCTGGTCCAACTGGAGGTCAACATGCAGAAGAATGCGAATTGACCCACTCTTATCTCCTTGCACTAAGATCAACTCCAAGTGGATCAAGGACCTCCATATAAAACCAGACACACTGAAACTAATAGAAAAGAAACTGGGGAAGACCCTGGAGGACATGGGCACAGGGGGAAAGTTCCTGAACAGAACAACAATAGCTTATGCTCTAAGATCAAGAATTGACAAATGGGACCTCTTAAAATTACAAAGTTTCTGTAAGGCAAAAGACACTGTCAGAAGGACAACATAGCAACCAACAAATTGGGAAAAAAAAGATCTGCCCTCTTCTTAATTAATCTAAAATAAAGTTATAAAGGCAGGATGGTGTTAGTCCCACCACAACATTGCCATGTCTTTGAACCACAGGAGCTGGATTTAAAATTTACTCACAAACTGTTCATTTTTGAACGTAGTCACTTATAAATGAAGGTGATTTTCATGCTGTGTAACTTCTTGCTCTAGATGACATTCCTCTTCTTCAGACCTGTCCCATTGCCCACATCACACATGGAGCCACACAACTCTGGTGACAGTTTGATTTCACTTCTTCACCAAAATACTCTCAAAGAACAGGAGTTCCTTTTCTTTTGTTTGATAATAGCAGCCATCGTTGTTATTGCTGAGTGCTGTTGCCACAATTTGCCACGTTTTCAAGGGTCATAAAATGGGCTGTTCAGTAAGTGTCTTGTTGAATCCTAAGTGCAGGCATGCTGGCTTGGGTTACTTTAAGATAAAGCTGGAGACAGAGATGGTGGGTTACATTTGTTTATTTGGTGGTGGTTAAGAAATAGTTCTTTGGCTGAAAATGAGGAAGATGAGGGAGAGGAGGGATGTTATGTATATATGTGTATATACATTTACATACGTATATATGTATGTATATGAAACTCAGTCCCATTGTGGATCTTCCGAGGGTCTATTGCGGACTTTGGGAACACCTTTCCAAAGGACCAAGACTCTGGGACTCAATGCCACATGCTACTGATGCTTTTTAATTGTGGGGTGCTTTCTTTAGGAGTTGGGGCTTGAGTAGATAAGGAAGTTTGCAGCTTGCATGAGACCTTCCACAAAAGCTGCTCCTAAAACCCACAGGTCAGTGGGGAGGTGAAAGCATGTGGCACAGGATCCAGCCATCCTGTGCTTCAGTATGATGTCTACAGGATAATGTCTACACAGTACAGTGGATAATGTCTACAGGATAATATCCCTTGGCTGTGTACATCCACAATACAAGTAAGTGTCTTAACTATTGACCTGGCTAATGTGAGAAAATACATTGACAAAAATCAATTTAGGAAAGGAAGCGTTTATAATTTGGCACACAATTTGAGGTTACAGTTCATTTTGGCAGAGAACTCAGAGCAGCAGGAAACTGAGAGAACTGGTTAAATTCTATTCATATCCAAGAGCAGAGAGTAGTGAATTAATCAATGCAGGATAGCTTGCTATCTCTGTTTTTTATAGTCCAGGATCTCTTGGTCAGGAGATGACGCCACCCACAATTAACATCTGCTTTCCTACACTAATTATCTTAATCAAGACACATCTAACAGATATTCTCAACGTATAACTTTAATCCAGACAATGCTCTTACAGGTGTACCTGGGGGGCCTGCCTCCTTGGTGTCAAGATGACCTGGTATGGGTAAAAACAATATGTGCTTTCTAACAAAGCTAGGTTAAAGTACTTGGAGTCCTTTTTAGATCCCAGAGCTTTCAGAAATATTTATGTCTTTACCTCCATCTATATTTGTGTCTACTCTTCCTCTACTGATCAGATCAAGGTATCTTTCTAAGGTACTGACCTTGAGGGATGTCCCAGGGAGAACACTAATTGGGAAAACGTATGTTAATAACTGGTAAAAGCCAACAAGGATCTATTCGGATGGAAGTGGTAATGCAAGCTCTATCTAACAAAAAGAAAAACTAAAATATTTATTGGTCACAGTCTGAAGATCTACATTCCTTTCTGTGAATATTTTTCTAACATAGCAAGCAAGACTTCTGAAATGTTCTTGTCCAGTCTCTATTCTCTGCCGTGAATCTCATAAATATTAAGTAAAATGCTTTGCATCTGCAATTGGTTGTAAATGTTGAGGGCCAATGGCACACCGATGGTCTAGCTCAGTAGCTTTTGAGGAAGAGCAGATTTGAAAGCAATGTTAGATTCATTCTGTAGAGATCATTTATTCCTTGCCTTTTGTTAGGTTTCTTACAGGCCACCCCCCCATCCCTATAAGTTTCTGAGTTGATTTAATCCACTCATTTTCTAAATCATATTGAGTCAGAACTGTCTTATGTGCTCACTGAAAGAGCAATGCAATGTTTAGTTCCCTTCCATGAGTTGTTGCATTTAAACAAATTATTCAATACGTCTGTGTCAGGTCAGTTTATAGGCTTGTCTTGCTACCATCTTATAAACTCTGTGGAAAAAGAGGTATTTATGATAGAATCCCCAAGCTTCCCATGGACCCTAAGCTCTTTTGGATAAAGCAGTGCCAAGCCAGGAAATGTCAACTGTGGTGAACCTCATGAAACAGAATTAGTGGAAAAGAATGAAAATGAGCCTTAGAGACAAAATAATGAGCCAATGCCATTTGGAAAGAAAATAATCCAGAACATACCTTCCACATGTGGGCTTGGAGCTCTTCACTGACATTCAGAGACTATAGACTCTGGGGGGGGGAGGCAGGGCTGAGTCCACAGAAGGTGACTGGAAATCTAGTAACCAGGAGGAAGGGAACAAAACCAACTATGTCACAGAATCCTCATATAGGAGATCATGGTTCAGACATGGCTATTACTTATGGTCTGATTATGATAATTACAAGGATAATAGAAAAAAATTTTTTTGGAGAATAAGAAATATAGACTAATGGGAAGAAACAAGAAGAACGGGCATCTGCCTTGTAAGTGGAGACTGAAAAGGTTTAAGCTCTGATATGCCATGGGGAATTTCGATAGGAAACAGGGCTCAATATCAAGGAATAGGCAAGACAAAGACCAAACTGAAGCAATTTTATATTAATAGGTATGGCACAGACTAGATTTGTCATTTACTGTAAAAAACGATATTTTATAAAATTAGAATTTCCCAAGATAACATAAGCTCAGTATACATTAAAATGTTTATTCAAAGGAAAAATAATATTTTAGACTTATTTTCAACCTTTTGAGCTGGGTATCAGTTATCTTAGCCCTGTGTATATTGCTGTAAGAGAATACTACTGACTAAGAAACGTATAAGAAAATTTTATTTCTCATAGCTCTGGAGTCTGGAAGGCTAATATAAGGTGCTGGTGCTTGGTGAATGTGTGTATATGAGGGGGTGGGGGGTGTTTCTCTGCAAACACTGTGGCTAGAAGAATCACAGTTTGTATGAAACAAGAAGAAAGTTCAGCTCAACCCACTTAATAGCAGGCGTTGGCTCAAACTTTGAGAGTGTGGCACAGGCAGTTTACTTTAGGCATGTTTAAGGACAGTACAACTCAGAGGAAAGTTTCCTAGTGTAACACAATCCTATGTGCACCATGAGGCATAATTACATCGAAGCCCTTCTCAAAGCACATATCACTTCTTCCATGAAGATGGGTTCTAAACATAGGCTACATGTGTTATCTTAAGGGCCTGGGTAGGGATCTGGTGTGGTCTCAGTCATACATACAGATGGTGCCAAGGTCACTTAGATTATTACTTGACTTTCAGTCCTATTTGTGGGAGCCTAGGAGTACCCCTGGCCATACAGAAAGCACAGATGTCACCTACAGTATTAACCTCTTCTGGCCCTGCTAGGGGGGACTTGGGAGAGCCAGATATGGCCTGGGCACATAGATAACCACGGAGGTCACCAAGACAATTAATCACATTCATTCACAGCCTTCCTGGGCAGAAAACAGGCAATACATCTCTTCCGTTGAAAAGTCAACCTTGTGTGTTTAATCTTTTTTTTTTCTAGTGCTTCTCTGGGAGCAAAAGGAATTTTGTACTACCAGTAGGTGAGACCCTCTTTTGCATTGTCATTGCGTGATAGAAGGCAGGATGAGAAGAATGCAAAGGAGCAATAGGGAATGATTATCAGCCCACTCTTGTGATAATGGCGTGCATCTCTCTAGGGCAGAGACTAGAGCGCCTGCATTCGATTGGCATCGAGGGAGGTTACGTGGAAATAAGAAACAGGGTCCAGCAACCTCCAGGTGAGCAGAATTGCTCTTTAAAACAGAGGGACTCCAGGATCTCTCCAGAAGTGAGTCACAGGAGGGTCAGGGGTTTCTAGGGCAGAAAAGGTGACATTTTGGGATGGGAAATTCCATCTGTAGGTCAGTTCCCCCGCAATCTCAGAGTGGTCAATACCAGTCAAGGTTGGCATGTTGAGTGTGTCTCATCGGAAGCTTCCTGGAGTCTTATAGCCTGCTGTGTTGTCAGTCAAGTTAACTTCCTGGTCTGGAGTTCCTCAGTTCACCCGAGATATTTAAGATCCTTGGCCCCGTACCATTCACCTCCTCCCAACACACTGGAATTGAGGATTAAATTTTCAATATGAGAGCTTTGGGGGACAGAAATGCATTATATATACATATATGTATATACATATATATACACACACATATAATTTATATATATATACATATATATACACACACATATAATTTATATATATAAATACTCCCAGCTTATACATTCTTATTTATCCTCTTAGCTCCATCGAAAATAAGACAGTGTAAGTGACTCTTTGAGATGAGATGAGATCGAGCACGTTCAGGGTGGTTTGGCCGTAGACTGCAATCGGCTCTTAAGGATCAACAGTTTCATTAGTTGGGGAAGTCTAAGTGGAGATGCATAATTAGCACACAAGTCTCTCCAACATCTGTCTCATCATGCTGTTTAGTCACTGTTGAGACAAGGCAGTGAACATCCGACAGATTTGAGCTCTGTAAAACATAGAAACATTTCTCAATATTTTTCTTTCTTAAGCAAATCACTTAATTCTTGTCTAGAGGAGACTAGCCAATATCAGGAAAAAGCTCAGATGAAAACAACCTGGAAACCGTTTGAGTTTGCGATGACTAGACTGCAATTTAACTGCCTCAATACTTTGACTTTCAATAACTAATAAAGACGACTTTTTAGTCACCCAAAAGGTGATGGACGTTTGATGTTACCCAACAGCGATCTGAAGTGATGACTTCGGCAGCAGGGCACTCTGCTTAGTTGGAAATTGTCTTTAGCTCAAGCCATGTGCACGATGAGCTTTGACTTCAGGTTCACTCTACATTCAGAGTCATATGTTTTCTTTTGGTTTGTTTGTTTCCGAGACAGGGTTTCTCTGTGTAGTCCTGGCTGCCCTGGAACTCACTCTGTAGACCAGGCTGGCCTTGAACTCAGACATCTGCCTGTCTCTGTCTCCCAAGTGCTGGGATTAAAGGTGTGCACCATCACTGCCTGTCTGTCGAGTCATATGTTAAAATACCAATGAAATTGACAGCTTGGGGGACTCCAGTCCATGTTCTATTTTTATGTTTGACAATGTGTGACTATGAGCTAAGTTCAGGCCAACCTTCTCTGAGTCTGCAGTGATGATCTGTGACAACTAAATCCTATGGGTGAAAACAGCCTTATGAAAATCATCTGTGGATACTGGTTATGGCGATCCCTACTCCGGGTCACTGTTTGACCATGCTGCTTCCTGCTTGGTGAACATCCTTATGGGATAACTCTGTTCATCTTCCATAAATGAGACGTAAGTTAATCTAAGCAAGTCCTGGCTGCATTAGCCACTTCAGGTAAAGACTTAGGCTACTGAGCAATCACAAGGATTGAAGGAGTGTACATTCATAGAGAAAATAAAATTTAAGATATGCCAAAGAAAAAAAAATAAGAAAAGTTTCTGCAGATGACAGAAATGATAACAGGTATTGGAGAAGAAAGGGGCGAGAAACTAGAGAAAACAAAGAATTAGAAGAAGAAAGATAAGTCAAGGAGAGAACTGAAAATGTAACCAATAGTGAGTTGAAGGGGAAGACCAGTAAGGCAAAATTACAAAGGGTATCTGGGTCATAGACAATGCACTGAACAGGAAACTTGCCTGCCTGGCATAGCTGTGTGTATTGCCACATGTAGACCTCCTGTACTTTGCTTTGGTTATGTAGCAACCTATGAACCTGAATTTACTGGGAGACTTCCCTGGAGAAGCTCTTTGGACAGGAGCTCCCAGCTCTCCTGGTTCTGCTTTTCTAATCAGAGAAAGCTTGAAGAAAATGACTCCCGTGTGCCTTGATTACAAAATGAGTTGAGATAAATAACAGACTTGCTAATAAGGATTTGGGGTAGACTTAAGTTTTCACAGTCCATTTTCTCGCTCTCATGCTCCCTCTCGCTCTCCCAAGCCTGCACTCCTGCTTATCCATTCTCACAACGCACATCCACACCCACACACGCCTGTCAAACTTTCTCTACCCAGATGGATAAAACGGGCTGAAGTTGGGGGTGCCAATGTATCCTTTATAATCAGTATTCACTGCCGCAGAGTCAGACAAATGAAAAGAAGAGGAAAAGGCACACTTAGAGAAAATTCAAGAGGCACAACACAACCTCCTTCTGTTTCTTGCCCCGTGAGTCATATTATCCTACCTAGGCACTGGGTTCCCAGTTGGGATGGGTTACAGTGGACAGTGGACAGTGGGTTACAATAGGATGATCTAAGGAGAAACAAACAAGAGGGTTTTTTTTTAATTTCCCAAAAAAAAGGTATTTAAAACATGTCTCCCTACCCTCAAGCATGGTTATTTTCAGTTGCTCGATTATATATGGACTTGGCTATAGGCAGCAAAAATATAAAGCCACACTTATGAATTGTATCCTTTGTTAATTTGCAATTTTAATGGATTTTAAATTTTGGACTTGCTAGAAAAGGAACAGTTAGATCTGGAGACCAAGTGGAATGGGGTTGGGGGGAGGAGGCTTGAAGAGAAAGGGACTGGCTGCTTTAAACACATTAGATTTCTGAATTCTCTGGGACATTCTTAATAGCCCCCAAAGCAAGAACATTTTATTAGAAAAAAATTAAGTGCAGTTTAGCAATGATATTCTCAATATTTATTTACACATTCAATAGGAGGGAGACTGCCCATTTGAAATTTCCTAAATACCCAGAGCAGAAGGAACGTGGTTGGAGGCAGTTCCATGTGACATTACTTTTTCTTTAGCAATTCAGTTATTGTCCCGTAATGAAAAGTAGAATTTATTAGACACGTCTCCTGCTCCTAAACCTTCTATCTTAAGAGAAAAAAAAAAACAAAAAAATGATTTCATCATCCACAGGAACGAATCACTCCATTCTTCTTTTTATAGAACTCGCTCCATTTTCTGAATGTGGACCATTTTCCAGTACTCCCTTCCCTTTTAGACACAAGTCTAAAGCGTTCCGGGACACTGATTTTAACCCAACCGGGAAGGAAGTGAGACAGAAATGTGTTACAGGGTCCCAGGACTCTTTTCTCACCCAGGACTCTGTCACTCTAGGCAACACAGGTCCACGCTTGGGCCTTTTAGTTTGAATTTAGTTTAGCATGTTTCGGCTTTTCTCCATTACTCCAATCCTGTGGTGTGTGTGTGTGTGTGTGTGTGTGTGTGTGTGTGTGTGTGTTGGGTTGAGTATCACAGAACCCTCATCTTAACCAGTCTCAACAGGCGTGAGGCCTTGAGGGAAGGACCTGAATTGGGTTGAAATTGGTTCTCCCTCCACTGCTTTTTAGATAATTATAGGTACCTGAATCAGTCGACAGCATGGGCTTAGACTGTGCTGAGCAGCTGGTCAAAGCCTGCTTGCTCAAGAATTCCCTGCTTTTGCTCTTTTTTAAAAAATTCATTACAGAAGAAACATTCTACTGTGGTAACATACGAGGAAAGTGACACTGATTCGGAATGTAAATATATGCAGGGTGTTAGAAGCCGGCGGCAGCAGCATTTTGTATGCAAAAGTACTTAAAAATGTATATACTATCTCTGAAATCTAATTGACAGAATAAAATAATAACCACTCTACCCTGATTTTTACAGTGTTCCTTGGAAAAGTGTGTTCACTCACGATGTGAATTTTTTGACTTGCAAGGAAACAGTGGGTCATTTATCCTTTAATACTCGGCAATGAAAAGGAGCTAGCTGAAAAATTGATTGCCTTTAGTCAAACTATGAAGAAATTGTTGACATTTGATTTTTTTTTAAACCTGTAGAGAGGACAATTCCTCCTATGGCTTTCCTAAAGCGATATCATCTCCCTCCAGTAAAGATACTCGGAAAAAAAATAGCAAAATTATATGTTTTATCTGTTTTTAGTAACATTTGAAGGCTCAGAATGGTCCAAATAAGTTCTGTGCATTCAGTTTCTCAGTACTGTTTTTAAGAAATTATGAGGGAACATTTGAAGTCCACGTGACTTAACAGTCCAGTGTGGATTAGAGTCTGCACCAGTTCTACGCACTATAGTACTCTATGACCATTCTGTTTGCTAAGACGATTTCATGAGCCTTTTAATGCTTGCATCCCTGACTATCCACTACCACAATCAAAAGAAATATTTCTCCCATCAGAACTTCTGTTTCTTATACCCATATCTTCACATTCCTTCCCAACAATTCAATTGATCTGAGTTCTTTCTTTCTTCCTTCCTTTCTTTCTTTCTTCCTTCCTTCCTTCCTTCCTTCCTTCCTTCCTTCCTTCCTTTCTTTCCTTCCTTCCTCCCTCCCTCCCTCCCTCCCTCCCTCCCTCCCTCCCTCCCTCCCTCCCTCCCTCTCTCTCTCTCTCTCTCTCTCTCTTTCTTTCTTTCTTTCTTTCTTTCTTTTTGGATTTGATTTTTTTCGAGACACAGTTTCTCTGTGTAGCTCTAACTGTCCTGGAACTCACTCTGTAGACCAGGCTGGCCTCAAACTCAGAAATTCGCCTGCCTCTGCCTGCCAGAGTGCATTGTGAATTAGCTCTGCTACATTAACGTAGGTACATAGAATGAAACAGTAGGCAGACTTTCCTTCCAGAGAGTAGAATGAAATATAACAGGCCTTGTTTATGTATCCGTAGTTTACATTTCCTGCCATGTTACACAGGAAGTACACTATTGTAGTACTCTTCTATGTGCACATATAATTTTATTTTTTTTCACCAATCTGTTGGTCCACATAGGTTGTTACTAGCTTTGAGCTATCATGGGTAAGCTTGTGTATGCTGTGACTTCTTATGTATAAACCTCATGTTTCCTTTCTCTGGAGAGTGTACCTAGGCGTGGAATTACTTGATCTTACAGCAATTGTATGTTCAACCTTTAATAAATTATCACATTGCCTTTTGAAGCAATGATACCTTGATTTTTGTTTCACAATTTTTTTATGAATTTCCTTTTTGTTGTAATGACTCAGTATATATTTACTGGTTCAAACACACATCTCTTGTGAATGTGGGATGTCAGAAGCACAAAGGAATAAGTTCAGCGGGCAGGCTTCTCTCTCTTGGAGTCTCTGAGGGAGTCTTTCTTTCTCTTGGTTCCTAATGGCTACTGTGGTTAACTCATGACAGCCATGTTTCGTTGTTTCTGTCTCTACAATGTGTGTGTGTGTGAGTGCATGTGTGTGTGATGTGCAGATGTGTACATATGTCTGTCTGTGTGCATGTAGAGCCTAGAGGAAGGCACACATCTTCCATAGCTCTCTGTTTTACTCCCTTGGGATGGGGTCTCTGACTGAGTCAGAAGTGGACTGGTTGCCTAGGTTGGCTGACCAGTGAACGCCCAGGATCCCTCTGTCTCTTCCTTTCCAGTCTGGGAGTTATAGGCATGTGTGGCACGTCTATCTTTGTACCTGGATGGTACAGATCGGAACCCAGGTCCGTAGGCTAGCATAGCAAACACTCTTGTCCATCCAGCTATCTCCTCCATCCTCTTACTAAAGACACTTCGATTACCTGAGTACCACGGGCGTGGTCCCTTTTCTCAAAATCTTTTGTTTGGTCATTTGAGCGATGGTCTAGCTGTGTAGCCTGCACATTTATGGTCGTCCAGCCTCAACTTGACAATAAATCATCCATAGCTCAATACCCTTAATCTTAATCATAGTAACATTCCTTTTTTACATGTCAGGTAAGAGTTACCATTTTTACAGCTTTACAGTAAGGTAAGAGCACTTGCTCTGCTAGCATAAGGACCTGGGTTCCAATCTCTACCCTCCAGGGGAGAAGCTAGACATGTGCCTATAACTCCCGAATTGGAGAGGAAGAGTCAGTTGTTTTGATGAACCAGGTGTGAGTATCTATATCGACCATTTCAGCTCCCACAGTCTCTGACTTTCTAGTCAAAAGATTTCAATTAGAATGATAAGTTTAGCCCAAACTCAAAGATGCATGTTAATAATGGCTATTATTAACTCATGAGCATTATATACTAGATAGTGAGCTAAGTATTTCCATACATATTTTAAATCCTTACAGCCAATGTATCATAAAAGTAGAAATGAGAAGAGCACACAGACTTTTGCACAGGTCATAGCAGGCTAACTTGCAATTTAAGCCTGTTGTGGTTTTCTTCCATAATGATTCTATTCAATAATCTGTTTTGCATTTACAAGTTTAGGACCTCTTGCAGTTTTTTTTGATCCAATTTATCTACATTTCACACACAAGGATTTATGAGTGAAATTGAACAGCATTTACTTATAATCTTTCTTATGCAGATGGTGAGCCTAGATAAGAAAAAGGGTCTTAATAATGTAATATGTAAAAAGATAGTGTCACAAAGGGTACAGAGGTGGTTAAGAGACTTAAAAGAGAGAGAAAGAACACATACTATTTTATGTAAGGTGCTGGAAGAGCCCATGAAGGTGTGGTGATAACTAAGAAGGAGCTTATGGGGTACATTGAATTTTGAGATAAATGTTTATTTTAGACGTACTGAATATAAATCTAGATACACTTGAAAAAGGTGATTCTGCTTTGGCCGTCTTAGCTACTTCAATGACTTTATTTATGTTTAGTATGATCTAAACATCACAGCTTTGGTTAAAAATGTTAAATTGTATTTATTATAGTTCGAGGATACGTGTGGCGTTTCCTTATGTAGGCTGTGGGTCACTGCCTTAAGATGAAGGGTATGGGGGAGGGGTCTTAATAGGACCTAAGCCCAATTCTTGACTTTTGGTCAAACGACAATAATTTTTTTGTGTGTGTGTTTTTTTTCTTTCTTTTTTTTTTTATTTTCTATATTCTATGTTTACATTCCAAAGGCTTTCCCCTTTCCCAGTTCCCACCCACCATAGTTCCCATAGTTCCTCTCCCCCCCATCTGTTCCCCAATAATTCCCCCTCCCCCCTCGGTTTCTTTACTAAACTGGATGCAATCTTTACAGGCCCAGGGTCCTCTCCTTTCTTCTTCTTGGGAATCATTTGACTTGCTATTTGTGTCTTGAGTATTTAGGGCTTCTGGGCTCATTAATATCCACTTATCAGTGATTGCATTTCATGTGCATTCTTTTGTGATTGGGTTAGCTCACTCAGGATGATATTTTCCAGGTCTAACCATTTACCTACAAATTGCATGAATTCATTATTTTTAATTGCTGAGTAGTATTCCATTGTATAAATATACCACATTTTCTGTATCCATTCCTCCTTTGAGGGATATTTGGGCTCCTTCCAATTTCTGGCTATTATAAACAAGGCTGCTATAAACATAGTGGAGCATGTGTCCTTATTGCATGCAGGGGAATCCTCTGGGTATATGCCCAGGAGTGGTATGCCAGGGTCCTCTGGAAGTGACATGCCCAATTTTCTGAGGAACCGCCAAACTGATTTCCAGAGCGGTTTTACCATTTTGCAATCCCACCAACAGTGGAGGAGTGTTCCTCTTTCTCCACATCCTCGCCAGCACTTGTTGTCTCTTGAGTTTTTAATCTTAGCCATTCTGACTGGTGTGAGGTGGAATCTCAGGGTTGTTTTGATTTGCATTTCCCTGATGACTAATGATGTTGAACATCTTTTAAGGTGTTTCTCGGCCATCCAAATTTCTTCTGGTGAAAATTCTTTGTTTAGCTCTGTGCCCCATTTTTTGATAGGGTTATTTGTTTCTTTGCGGTCTAACTTCTTGAGTTCTTTGTATATATTGGATATTAGCCCTCTGTCGGATGTGGAGTTGGTGAAGATCTTTTCCCACTTTGTTGGTTGCCGTTTTGTCCTTCTGACAGTGTCCTTTGCTTTGCAGAAACTTTGTAATTTTATGAGGTCCCATTTGTCGATTCTTGATCTTAGAGCATAAGCTATTGGTGTTCTGTTCAGGAACTTTTCCCCTGTGCCCAAGTCCTCCAGGGTCTTCCCAAGTTTCTTTTCTAATAGTTTCAGTGAAAACGACAATAATTTTGATGAATATAATAATAAAGATAATTGCTAACTATATGCCAGATACATTTCTGAATAATACATACATGTGTATTTAGTTACTACAGACCTTTTCTTTTTGGCAAAAATCATATTATTATAACATTTTTTTCTGCATTAAAAAACTCCAGAGTTCAGTCACTGAACTGAGCACAAGGTTCCCAGGGGAGGATCTAGAGAAAGGACCCAAGGAGCTGAAGGGGTTTGCAGCGCCATAGGAGGAACAACAATATGAACCAACCAGTACCCCCAGAGCTCCCAGGGACTAAATCACAAACCAAAGAGTACACATTGAGGGAACCATGGCTTCAGATGCATATGCAGCAGAGGATGGCCTTGTTGGATATCAAAGGGAGGAGAGGCCCTTGGTCCTGAGAAGGCTGGATGCCCCAGTATAGGGGAAATGCCAGGACAGGGAAGTGGGAGTAGGTGGATTGGTGAGCAGGGGGAGAGGGGTTGGGTTAGGGTTTCTTTTTTTGAGGTGGGGAGGAAACCAGGAAAGGGGACAACATTAGAAAGAATATATCTAATGCATAAAACCAAAACTCCAGAGAGGTTGATGTATATAATATCAGATAGAGGATAGTAGGTATTTACACTGAGAATTCAGTGTGGGCTTTCTGGCTCTAAAGACCAAATATCTAATAACTGTGTGCTGATAATTCTAAGAGCAGATTATACAGATAATGATTAGTTTGTATCAGAAACTAAGTACTTAAATGCTGGTGTTTCTGATTTATACAAACTTTTGAGGGGAAAAAATGAAGCTCAGATGAGTTGATGCGAAGGAAAAAAATTGAAACCTTCTTATTGGAGCGTTTGTGGGTTCCAGGAAGGTTCTTGTTTACTGACATTCCGTGGGTTCTGATTCTCAGGGCGAAAGTGGACGAGAGCCTAGTGTCATGGTCCCAGGGAAAGGGAATCGTGATGACATCCATAGGTGCGGTATCTACACTAGGCCCCCAAGCAGGACTCAGAGGTAGGGGAACCATGCCAAGAGAAGTGTCTGCCAACAGGTTCAAGGATAGCCTTTCACAGTCCTGTGCATCTTAGAGAAACATAGGTAAGCAATCTCACAGAGGGCTGCTGGTTTGTAAACTGGTGGCCACAGACCACTCTAGGATGTGGCTGCATGCCAGGACAGGTACCAAGAGGTAGAACATTACTCAATGGTCAAGTGAACCAAACAGTATTAGCCAATGTGGACCAAAGAAGGTACATTTCATATTCGTCCTCTGACCCTGGAGACAGTAAGCATCTCAGAATGATCCTCCTGGGAAAGGAAGGCGGTGAGTGTGAGATAACAGGTTTCTAAGCCATAAGCGACTGAGGTGCATCTAGATCTGACTGAGATGCCTTGAATTAATGAATTGAGATTTCTACTAGAATAAATGTGAGAATTGAATAATGATAATTTATGGAAAACCAAGGTAACCACACCTCAGCAACGTTGATGTTTGTTCCTCTTTAGAGAAAAAGAGAATAAAAGCACAAGAAGGGAACTCACAAAATTATGAGGCTTTGTGAAGACCATGTGTTGTATCACGATATCTTCCCTTATGATTTTTTTATTGATATGTTCATTAGCTTTATTTACCATCGTGATTTTTTTTGAGTCTTTGTTCTTGGAATCAAGAATATAGATCAAGTTTCCCGCCCAGCTGGTGGTGGGGAAGCCGGAGGGTCACCCAGCGTGCCAGGTGCTCAGAACCATCCTCAGAACCATCCGGCGGCGGCGGCAGAACCAGGTACCCAAGACAGCCCAAGCTTAAGACCTTCGGGGACTCAGGCCTGGAGTGGGAGTTGGGCACAGAATAGCGGGTGCACTCTGCACTCACGCGCGGGGCGGACCCTGAGCTCCCTGCAGGCAGCTGCCATATTGCCTGCAGCTTCCTGCCCAGCTGGCGGCGGGGAAGCCGGAGGGTCACCCAGCGTGCCAGGTGCTCAGAACCATCCGGCGGCGGCGGCAGAACCAGGTACCCGAGACAGCCCAAGCTTAAGACCTTCGGGGACTCAGGCCTGGAGTGGGAATTGGGCACAGAATAGCGGGTGCACTCTGCACTCGCGCGCGGGGCGGACCACGAGCTCCCTGCAGGCAGCTGCCATATTGCCTGCCGCTTCCAGTCCAGCTGGTGGTGAGGAAGCCAGAGTCAGCCAGTGTGCCAGGTACCCAGACCCAGCCGGAGGCCGAACCAGCCTCCCATCTAGCCAGTGGCAGGGAAGCTGGAAACCGGACCCAGCCAGCTTCCCAGCAGCTTGGGACCAGCAGGCAGAACCAGATAACTGAGATATCCCAACTTTAAGACCCCTGGGGAAACAGGATATCAGACAGCGAACCCTGAGCAGGAGCAGTGCAGAGCAGCCGCCCAACAGGCGGAACCAAATACCTGGGATATCCTGAGGTTAAGACCTCGGGGGACTCAGGCCACCTGTCAGCAATCTGTGAGCAAGACCCCCGCAGGACAGTGATTCAGGTATCCCAGTCACTGGGAAATAGCCTTACAACCCCACAGGAGGGTCAAGCACCAGCTAGTATCTACAGGACCAACTAACACCAGAGTTAACCAGATGGCAAAAGGCAAACGTAAGATCGCTACTAACAAAAATCAAGGCAATATGGCGGCATCCGAACCCAGTTCCCCAACAGCAACAAATATTGGATACCCCGAAACACCAGAAAAACAAGACTCAGATCTAAAATCACTGGTCAGGATGCTGATAGAGGAACACTTAGATAAATCTCTTAAAGTAATACATGAGAAAATAGATCAAAAGCTAGAAGCCATTGCAAGACAAACACAATTAAATCCCAGATATCTCAACACACCAGAAAAACAAGACTCAGACCTAAAATCACTGGTAAAGATGCAGATTGAGGATCACTTAGATAAATTTCTTAAAGTAATAGAGGAGAAAATAGATCAAAAACTAGAAGCCCATACAAGGCAGACACAAAAGTCACTTAAAGAAATCCAGGAGAATATAGAGCAAAAAGTGAATCCCAATAAGGGGGAGAAACAAAAATCACCCAAAGAAATACAAGAGAACATGGGTCAACGAGTAGAAGTCATAAAGGAGGAAACACAAAAATCCCTTAAAGAATTACAGGAAAACACAAACAAGCAACTGAAAGATCTGAGCAAAACCATACAAAATCTAAAAACAGAAGTAGAAACAACTAAGCAATCGCAAAGGGAGACAATGTTGGAAATAGAAAACCTTGGGAAGAAATCAGGAGTCATAGATGCAAATATCAACAATAGAATACAAGAGATAGAAGACAGAATCTCAGATGCTGAAGATACCATAGGAACCATGGATTCAACAATTAAAGAAAATGCAAAATGCAAAAAGCTGGTAACCCAAAACATTCAGGAAATCCAGGACACAATGAGAAGACCAAACCTAAGGATTATAGGGATAGATGAGAATGAAGATCTACAACTTAAAGGGCCAGCAAATATCTTCTACAAAATTATGGAAGAAAATTTCCCCAACCTAAAGAGAGAGATGCCCATGAATATACAAGAAGCCTATAGAACCCCAAATAGACTGGACCAGAACAGAAATACTTCCCGTCACATAATAGTCAAAACCCCAAATGTACTAAACAAAGAAAGAATATTAAAGGCAGTAAGAGAAAAAGGACAAGTAACATATAAAGGAAGACCTATCAGAATTACACCAGACTTCTCACCTGAGACCATGAAAGCTAGAAGATCCTGGGCAGACCTTATGCAGACCCTAAGAGAACACAAACTTCAGCCAAGACTACTATACCCAGCGAAACTCTCAATTGCCATAGATGGGGAAACCAAGATATTCCACGACAAAACCAAATTTGCAAGATACTTATCTACAAACCCAGCCCTACAAAGGATAATAGGGGAAAAATACCAACACAAGGGGGGAAACAACACCCCAGAAGAAACAAGATAGAAACCCCATCTCATCCAACCCAAAAGAAGAGAACCACTCAAATACAAATAATAATAACAATTCCCAAAATGTCAGGAAGTAATAATTACTATTCCTTAATATCTCTTAATATCAATGGACTCAATTCCCCAATCAAAAGACACAGACTAACAGACTGGATACGGAAACAGGACCCTACATTTTGCTGCATACAGGAAACACATCTCAGTGTCAAAGACAAACACCACCTTAGAGTAAAAGGCTGGAAGACAGTTCTACAAGCAAATGATCCCAGGAAACAAGCTGGAGTAGCCATTCTAATATCAGATAAAATCGACTTTCAACCTAAAGTCATCAAAAGAGACACAGAAGGTCACTTCCTGCTTGTCAAAGGGAAAATCCACCAAGAAGAATTCTCAATACTGAACATCTATGCACCAAATGCAAGGGCACCCTCATTCGTAAAAGAAACTTTACTAAAGCTTAAAGCACACATCGCACCTAACACAATGATTGTAGGTGACTTCAACACTCCACTCTCCTCAATGCTCCGATCAGGAAAGCAGAAACTAAACAGGGATACAGTGAAACTAATTGAAGCTTTGGACCAATTGGATTTAACAGATATATATAGAACATTCCATCCTAAAACAAAAGAGTATACCTTTTTCTCAGCACCGCACGGTACCTTCTCAAAAATTGATCATATAATTGGTCACAAGACAGACCTCAACAAATACAAGAAGACCGAACTAATCCCATGTCTCCTATCGGATCACTATGGAGTAAAAGTGGTCTTCAATAGCAAGAAGAACTACAGAAAGCCCACATACACATGGAAACTGAACAATACTCTACTCAATGACACCCTGGTCAAGGAAGAAATAAAGAAAGAAATCAAAGACTTTTTAGACTTCAATGAAAATGAAGGTACGACCTACCCAAATCTCTGGGATACAATGAAAGCAGTGCTAAGAGGAAAACTCATAGCCCTGAGTGCCTCCAAAAAGAAACTGGAAAGAGCATACACTAGCAACTTAACAGCACACCTGAAGGCGCTGGAACAAAAAGAAGCTAACTCACCCAGGAGGAGTAGAAGAGAGGAAATCATCAAACTAAGGGCTGAAATCAATCAAGCAGAAACAAAGAGAACCATACAAAGAATCAACAAAACCAAGAGCTGGTTCTTCGAGAAAATCAACAAGATAGATAAGCCCTTAGCTAGACTAACCAAAGGGCACAGAGATAGTATCCAAATTAACAAAATTAAAAATGAAAAGGGGGATATAACAACAGAAACAGAGGAAATTCAAAAGATCATCAGATCCTACTACAAAGGCCTATACTCAAAACAACTGGAGAATCTGGAGGAAATGGACAATTTCCTAGACAGATACCAAATACCAAAATTAAATCAGCATCAAGTAGACCAGCTAAACAGTCCCATAACCCTTAAAGAAATAGAAGGGGTTATAGAAAGCCTCCCAACCAAAAAAAGTACGGGACCAGATGGTTTTAGTGCAGAATTCTACCAGACCTTCAAAGAAGACTTAACACCAATACTCTTCAAACTATTCCACAAAATAGAGACAGAAGGGACACTGCCCAACTCATTCTTCGAAACCACAATTACGCTGATACCTAAACCACAAAAAGATCCAACAAAGAAAGAGAACTACAGGCCAATTTCTCTTATGAATATAGATGCAAAAATACTAAATAAAATTCTTGCCAACCGAATCCAAGAGCATATCAAAACGATCATTCACCATGATCAAGTAGGCTTCATTCCAGGAATGCAGGGATGGTTCAATATACGGAAATCCATCAATGTAATCCACTACATAAACAAACTAAAAGAAAAAAACCACATGGTCATCTCATTAGATGCTGAAAAAGCATTTGACAAAATTCAGCATCCTTTCATGCTAAAAGTCTTGGAAAGAGCAGGAATTCAAGGCCCATACCTAAACATAGTAAAAGCAATCTACAGCAAACCAGTAGCCAACATCAAAATAAATGGAGAGAAACTTGAAGCAATTCCACTAAAATCAGGGACTAGACAAGGCTGTCCTCTCTCTCCATATCTTTTCAATATAGTACTTGAAGTTCTAGCGAGAGCAATCAGACAACATAAGGAAGTCAAAGGGATACAAATTGGAAAGGAAGAAGTCAAAGTATCATTATTTGCAGATGATATGATAGTCTACCTAAGCGATCCAAAAAACTCCACCAGAGAACTTCTACAGCTGATAAACAACTTCAGCAACGTGGCTGGTTATAAAATTAACTCAAGCAAATCAGTAGCCTTCTTGTACTCAAAGGACAAGCAGGCTGAGAAAGAAGTTAGGGAAATAACACCCTTCACAATAGCCACAAACAACATAAAGTACCTTGGCGTAACTCTAACCAAACAAGTGAAAGATCTGTATGACAGGAACTTCAAGTCCCTGAAGAAAGAAATCGAAGAAGACCTCAGGAGATGGAAAAATATTTCTTGCTCCTGGATTGGCAGGATCAATATAGTAAAAATGGCCATCTTGCCAAAAGCAATCTACAGATTCAATGCAATCCCCATCAAAATCCCAAATCAATTCTTCATAGATCTAGAAAGAGCAATTCTCAAATTCATCTGGAGCAACAAAAAACCCAGGATAGCTAAAACTATTCTCAACAATAAAAGGACTTCTGGGGGAATCAATATCCCTGACCTCAAGCAGTACTACAGAGCAATTGTGTTAAAAACTGCATGGTATTGGTACAGCAACAGGCAGGTAGATCAGTGGAATAGGATTGAAGACCCAGAAATGAACCCACAGAGTTATGGTCACTTGATCTTTGATAAAGGAGCCACAACCATCCGGTGGAAAAAAGATAGCCTTTTCAACAAATGGTGCTGGTTCAACTGGAGGTCAACATGCAGAAGAATGCGAATTGACCCACTCTTATCTCCTTGTACTAAGATCAACTCCAAGTGGATCAAGGACCTCCACATAAAACCAGACACACTGAAACTATTAGAAAAGAAACTTGGGAAGACCCTGGAGGACATGGGCACAGGGGTAAAGTTCCTGAACAGAACACCAATAGCTTATGCTCTAAGATCAAGAATGGACAAATGGGACCTCATAAAATTACAAAGTTTCTGTAAGGCAAAGGACACTGTCAGAAAGACAAAACGGCAACCAACAACGTGGGAAATGATCTTCACCAACCCCACATCCGACAGAGGGCTAATATCCAATATATACAAAGAACTCAAGAAGTTAGACCCCAAAGAACCAAATAACCCTATCAAAAAATGGGGCACAGAGCTAAACAAAGAATTTTCACCAGAAGAAATTCGGATGGCCGAGAAACACCTTAAGAGATGTTCAACATCATTAGTCATCAGGGAAATGCAAATCAAAACAACCCTGAGATTCCACCTCACTCCAGTCAGAATGGCTAAGATTAAAAACTCGAGAGACAACAAGTGCTGGCGAGGATGTGGAGAAAGAGGAACACTCCTCCACTGTTGGTGGGATTGCAAAATGGTAAAACCACTCTGGAAATCAGTGTGGCGGTTCCTCAGAAAATTGGGCATGCCACTCCCAGAGGACCCTGGCATACCACTCCTGGGCATATACCCAGAGGATTCCCCTGCATACAACAAAGACACATGCTCCACTATGTTTATAGCAGCCTTGTTTATAATAGCCAGAAATTGGAAGGAGCCCAGATATCCCTCAAAGGACGAATGGATACAGAAAATGTGGTATATTTATACAATGGAGTACTACTCAGCAATTAAAAATAATGAATTCATGCAATTTGTAGGTAAATGGTTAGATCTGGAAACTATCATCCTAAGTGAGCTAACCCAATCACAAAAGAATACACACGAAATGCAATCACTGATAAGTGGATATTAATGAGCCCAGAAGCCCTAAATACTCAAGGCACAATTAGCAAGTCAAATGACTCTCAAGAAGAAAAAAAGGAGAGGACCCTGGGCCTGTAAAGATTGGATCCAGTATTGTAGACCCAGAACAGAGAAATCGTGGGGGGGGGAAGAGTGGGGAATAGCATGGGGGGGGAGAGGAATTATGGGACATATGGTGGGGGGTACCTGGGAAAGGGGAAAGCCTTTGGAATGTAAACAAAGAATATAGAAAATAAAAAAAAATGTAAAAAAAAAAAAAAAAGAATATAGATCAAGCAGGATACTTTTTATAGAGATTAATCTGTGAGGATAATTTGCTTTAAGATCACTGAGAAACTCTAAGTGGTCATGTGTGTGAAATTATAAGCATTTCCTGTAACTCAAATGTAAACTCTATTGTCTTAACTTATTTATTTTTAATGGCAGCAGCATGGTTTTTGGCAAAAGCAAGGCGTATATAAGATTACATTTCATCTCTTTTTCTATGGTGTCATGGACAGAGCCCTTCACATCACGTGGGTGAGACCTACAGTCCCACTCCCACCATTAAAAATGACAGTCAATGATGAAGGAAAGCGAAGAGGTCCATTGGCCTTCAAGTCAAGTGAGGGCAGGCAGGTGTCTGAAGAGTTGGTGATACCAGTTAGAATGCATGCCTGTTAACTGGCTGAATTGTCTGAAGTTTATTATTTCGGCAGTTTAATGAGAGACATTTTAGAGGGAGGTGGTTTTAGAGGAAGGTGACAACGCAGGTTTTCTAGATTCCGCTTCCTGTGGGTTGTCATCAAGTCTGTCAGTCATCTGCTCGGACTGCTGAAGCCCTTAAGGAACATGGCCGTAGTCACCTCCTGCTAAGTGGAGAAGCAGCTCTACTTCCTTGTAACAAATCAGGAGAAGCACATCAACACATAAGGGGCTGCGGTCAAGATCTGAGGATCTGAACATCTGACGAGATCTTTCTGATGAGAACTTTTCCCGTCCGTTCAGTAACGAGGCCTGGTTGCCCCTTTGTTCACTCTTGAGGTTCCTGAGCGAGGTATATGCTAGTGCTGGGATTTGGGGAGAGCGCCTTGTGGAAGTATATGGAACGTGAACACGTAGGCATTTTAGTCTTCTTCTAGACCGTAGCATTTCAAAATAGGATGTCCCACTGTTAGGATGGTGACTGGAAATTCTAAAACAGACTAAACCCAGCCTAACATGCAGTTAGATCCGTCTTTCTGCATATTTGCAGCACCTGTGTGAGTTGTGAAAAGATTTGTTCGTCTGGATTTTCATTAGCACATTCTCGGCGAGCTGGTACCATTTGGTATTAGCAATGAACGCACCGTGTGTCTCTAATGACTGCATGCTGTAGAAGTTAGCAGAAACTGTAAATGTTGGTGATATGAGAAATGTGACAATTGCTGTTATTATTCTAATTATAGAAAAGTAAATATGCCAGCTAGCAACCACAAAGACACTGACTAAGCGCCAAAGTTCTGAAAATTTCCACAGAGCTTTCCACGCAAGACAACACCCCTGAGAGGTAGGTAATCCAACCTTCCTCATATTAAAGAGGAGGCGAGCAAAATGCAGGAGAGGGGAATTGACTGTTCGATCTGGGCTAAGCAGCCAGGGGGTGGTTTGGGCAGTTGATGGAGCTCTGCCAGGGTCACGCAGTCTCTGCGTGAATTCCATCTACTTCCTTTAGTTTCTAGTTTTGATTTCCCCTTTCTGCATTCACCTCCCGGCTTCCCTTTGTGCTCCTTCCTTCCTCTTTCTCCATGTGACTATCCACCCCCCCTCTCTCTCTCTCTCTTTTTTTTTTTTTTTTGAGACAGGGTTTTTCTGTGTAGCCCTGGCTGTCCTGGGACTCACTTTGTAGACCAGGCTGGCCCCGGACTTAGAAATCTGCCTGCCTCTGCCTCCCAAGTGCTGGGATTAAAGGAGTGCACCGGCAATATTTATTTATTATTATATCTAAGTACACTGTAGCTGTCTTCAGACACACTAGAAGAGGGCATCCAATCTCATTACCTATGGTTGTGAACCACCATGTAGTTGCTGAGATTTGAACTCAGGACCTTCAGAAGAGCAGTCAGTGCTCTTAACCGCTGAGCCATCTCTCCAGCCCTCTCTCTCTCTTTTTTGTTGGCATTCCTTTCTTTTTCCCCTTCTCCAGTGTTCATACGACCTCATCTATTCATCGTCACATTCCCCAAAGTCTTTCCAATGCAGAACTGAATGACTAAAGCAATGGAAGTGTTTGTGCCCCAGGTTTTGATTAGAGAGTCTGAACCGAGGCCTGGGTGAGGCTTGTGGGTTGTAATGAGTGAAACACTCATTCTTTTACCAACGGGTGAACAGGAGTCTTATTTGAAGGCATTCATGGGAGAGCTTTCCACTGTTTTCACATCAAATGTCTCAGTTCTTCCTTGCTTTGCTTTCCCAGGGGAATTAGAGGCAGGCGCTGAGGGAGAGGAACAAAGTAATGAAGAGCAGAGAAGTGATTCACTAACCACCAGGAGGCTGTGCGAACAGGGAGACTGGACGTGACTCACTGAAAGGCCACGGGGCGGGGCGGGGGGGGGGGCCGCGAGGAATCTACCAGGAAAGAAGGAAAGAGTAAGTTGGGTAAGTTGGAAGTTGGGTAAGTTTTAAAACAAGGCCTTCAGTAGACAGGTTGTCTCAGAGCCTTGATCTGGGCAGGAAAGAGGGTCCTGCTGCTTTCAAATAGCTCTCTGTTCAAACCAGAAGTCTGTAAATAATCCCTTCTTTTCATTTTCTCTCTCTCCGTTTTTTTTTTTAAAAAAAAACTTTTAATGAAGCATAAAGTACCAATATGTAATAGGCATTTTTTTTGTTTTCTCTTCATTATGACCTCATCAGACAGACACACATATCTGAATTTTTTTCAGATGATAAAGCTGAGTTGTTTATCCTAATAAGGGCATGGGCATCCTAATAAGGCCACACTCACCAGAGTCCACCAGCCCAACCACGTTGCACCAGGGTCTCCCATTATCCAAGGATGCTAAGGTCTTCCTGATGGATTAGGTAAGGACTGCACTACGTGCTCCTTCCTTATCATTGAAAACCCCAGCAAAAGCACAGGGAGCCACTGACTCGAGAAGGTGATCATGTCGGTTGAACACAAGCAAAGAGTTGGATCTAAAAATAACAATTAACAGTAACATTTCTCCAACATTTGCTCTCTGCCAGAATGCTGGTTAAGCAAAGATCTGCACGTTTGCAATGGCTATATAACTATCTTAGGAAATCTTGTCGATGTCCATGTATAAGGAAGCATACACAAAGCTGTCAAGCAGCCTCAGACTGTGATATCTGTGATAGAACAAGGATCTGAACTCAGACCCAAGGACCTCCTCTAAAGTCATGACACTGGCGGGGATTAAAGCATTTTCCTGATGATCAGTTGGGATAGAGATGTCCCTGGGTCAAGGCACACGTCCAATTTATGTGTTTTTCCTTCTTCTTTTTCTTTTTTTCTTCATCCATCCACTCATCCATTTTTATGTTTTCTGGTTAGGGGACGTCACAAAAGATAGAAGGCAGATCTGGGAGGGCCGGGGAGTGAGCAGGATCAGGGTGAACTACGTGACGTCTGCAAATAATCAGTACAAATATTATGTTGGAAAAAAAGGTATTTTCACCCTACTAAAATCTATTAAATTATTTTAAACTTATTTTTATTAGAGGGGTTTAAAATATTTTGTAGGATGTATTGTTTCCAAAATAATTTACTTTAACCAACTTCAGTAAACACTCATTAAAATTTTTTCACTTAAATGTTAGGTTTAATACACTGATTTTTTCCCCAAGAATAAATTTAAAGATAGTTTTAGGTTCACTGTAAAATCAAGATGAAACAACAGAGACCTTTTCATACCTCCTCCCACACTGTGCTCAGACACTATGAGGCTAGACATTGTCATTGTTTCTCATTGGGGTAATTAATGCCCCCCTCTCTGTCTCTCTCTGTCTCTCTCTGTCTCTCTCTCTCTCTCTCTCTGTATGTGTGTGTGTGTGTGTGTGTGTGTGTGTATGTGTGTGTGTGTGTGTGTGTGTGTGTGTGTGTGTGTGTGTTTTTAGAGACCAAAGGACAACCTCCGATGTTCCTCCGCTCCCTTTCATTTTACTTTTTAAAGACAGTTTCTTACCGGTTTGGAACAAACCAACCATGATAAGCTAGTGGACATCGAGGCTCAAGGCTCCATTTATCTCCCCAGTGTTTGCCTAGAAGAAATTGGGGTTACAAGTGCATAGACAGAACACCTGGCTTTGCTTGCCAGTTCTGGGGATTGAACTCAGGTCTCTATGTTTCAAGGCAAGCACTCTACCCTCTGAGCTATCATCCCAGCCCCCAAGAGTAATGATAAATCTACACTGATGCACTGGGCCAAAGTGCACATTAGACTTCACTCTTGGTCTTCTACATTGTATAACTTGGACACGTGTATAATAACACAGACCTGCAATTACATAGCATGAAGAACTCTTTCCTGCTCCTCATCCTATGTTCAATCTGGTCACGTCTCCATCTCTTCTAATCCTAGAAACTGTTGAATTTGTTTGTTTTTCTTTACCTATAGTTTCACCTTTTCCAGTGTGTCATGGGGTTGGAATTATGTAAATAATTAATTAATAATTATGTAAATGGCCTTTGTAAATCAGCTACTTTTACTGAGCATTATTTATGTAGGTTTCCTTCGAGTCATTTCATAGCTCAATAAGCCAATTCTTTAAGGATATGGAATAGTATTTTGTCATCTGGCTACACCACAATTGACCCATTTCTCTACTGAAAGGTATCTTGATTGCTTCTAACTTTTAGTAATTATGAGCACACCTGTTATAAACACCTGTGTGCAAGCTTTGTGTGAGCATAAGTTTTCAGTACATTAGGAAAAATACCAAAAGCCAAGATCACTTCATTGCATCACAAACTGTCTTCCAAAGCAGCTGCAGCATCTTGCATTTCCTCCAACAATGGAGTACAGGTCCCACTCAAAGTATGCACTGAGAATAATTAAGTTTTAGTAGAACAATGTTCAAAGAAGTCAACCTTATTGTTTTTCTCATGTTCTCATATTTGGTGGATAAATTTGCTTTTATAATGCAAGAACCACAAGCAAGGGATTTATTGTAATTTTTTTTGTTTTAGTCAAGAATCAATAAAATAATTAGTTTTTCCTCTCAGGATTCATAGGAACCTGTTTCCTCGGGAAGAATTCTCCATGACTTAAGAGAGATGATGGCTTGGGATGCTAGATGTGTCCAGGACTAATAAGCTTTTATGGATACTATGGAAGCTTTATACAGATATGTATGATTTTGAGAAACTAATATATATACAGATTTAATGTATAAAATTTCTGGATATGAGGTGAATGTGTCAAAAATGCCTGCTACAAGGGAATAGATACCTACCTGGAAAAGAAAATCGATGCTTGCTGTTATATTAACACTACAGCCAGTGAATATTCTTGCTAAGTAATATTTGAGGAAACATATTACTCAGAGGAAGTGGATAATGCTGTAAGCTTGATTGCAAATCATGGCTCCACTAAACATGATGACATTTGGATAGATCTAGAAGGTTGAAAAGATGAGGATTTGGAAGGCAGAGCAGAGCATGCTGGGCATGGCAACACTGGCACAGAAATGAGAGAGGAAAGGCAGCCATAGGGTGCCAAAAAAAACCAAACCCTGTTTTCATAAAATGAAACTACATTTTGAAGAACAGTGGGATGCAAGTTTGGAAGAGAGGTGGGGGCTTCAGTCAAGAGAGTTTTGAACACTGACCCTAAAATGTAAAATGTAAGTTGTAGAAAATACATAGTCACTGAAGATTTAGGGCAAGCCAGTGGGATGTATGTATGTGAAAGTACTATTTAACACTTTTGGAACAATGTCAATGATGACTGAAAGAATCAAGAACCACCAACCAAAGAGTACACATGGAGGGACCCATGGCTCCAGCTGCATATGTGGCCTTGTCGGACATCAATGGGAGGAGAAGCCATTGGTCCTGTGAAGGCTCCATGCCCCAATATAGGGGAATGCCAGGACAGGGAAGTGGGAGTTGGTGGGTTGGTAAGCAGGGGGAGGGGGATGAGATAGGGAGTTTTCAGAGGGAAAACCAGGAAAGGGGATAACTTTGAAATGTAAATAAAGAAATTATCTAATAAAAAATTAAAAAATCAATAATTCCAACAGTCCATCTCCAATTTCCCCAGTCACGCCTGAACTAAAGCACTAAAGAGTGCATCCAGCTCAGAGAAACAAGTGCAATTCATTTCTGGAGGAAGAGTCACAGTATCAGGGTCTCCATGGTCTCCATGGTCTCCATGGTGTTTACATAAAACAACTTAGAGGGGAGGGAGAGGAAGCAAACACCGGATCAAAACTAAAACTGTGAGAGTCAAGAAAACCACAGTAACGTTCTCACTGCCATTCCTGATCAATTAACCTAAGTGAAAGGATTTGAGGCAGTAACCTTATTTTTGAATATATAAGAAAACTTTATAAGGAAAATATATCTGAAATTTAAAAGCCAATGGGAGCAGTTAGGTTGTGTAGTATTTGGAGAAAATAAAAGAACTAGAAAAAGGATTCAGATAGAGTACAGGCAATGCAGGGACAAAGTGTGCAGCAGAGACTGAAGGAAAGGACATCTAGAGACTGTCCCACCTGGAGATCCATCCCATCTGCAGACACCAAACCCAGACACCATTGCTGATGCCAAGAAGTGCTTGCAGACAGGAGCCTGGTATAGCTGTCCCCTGAGAGGCTCTGCCAGAGCCTGACCAATACAGGTGCAGATGCCTGAAGCCAACCATTGGACTGGGTCTGGGGACCACAGAGGAAAAGTTAGGGGAAGGGCTGAAGGAGCTGAAGGGGATTGCAACCCCATAGGAAGAACAACATCAACTATCTGGACCCCCCAGAGCTCCCAGAGACCAAACCCCCAACCAAAGAGTACACATGGAGGGACCCATGGCTTCAGCTGCGTACGTAGCAGAGGATGGCCTTGTCTAGCATCAGTGGGAGGGGAGGCCCTTGACTCTGTGAAGGCTCGATGCCCCAGTGTAGGGGGATGCTAGGACAGTGAGGCAGGAGTGGGGGGGTGGGTGGGGGAGCACCCTCATAGAATCAGGGAAGAAGGGAATGGGATAGGAAGTTTTCAGAGGGGAAACCAGGAAGGGCAAAGGGGATAACATTTGAAATGTAAACAAATGACCAATTTAAAAAAAACCACAGGCAACAAAGCACAGAGAATAGAGGCATACTAAAAGCACAGAGGAGACACTGAGGAAACTCTAGTGTAGGTGTTATCAGAGACCAGTGAAGAAGAAAAGAGAGAGAATTGGGCTAGATGAATGGAAGTGATGGGAGAAAACCAGAGAGCCTCTCCAGACTGACGGAGAAGAATGAAGGCCCACCTGAAGTCTGACCGGGACTGGTGATGTCATACTCTAGGGATCAGTAAGATTCTCTCTAAAGATGAGGATAAACAGACAATTTATTTGTTTCCACACTGGAGAAAATTATAAGATTCATTCTTCTGACTGGAGGCATATGGTATCAGATATAATTTTAGAGCAGCAAGAGAAAGTTTATGTTTGCATGTGTATATACCTATATGTATGTGTCTCTACGTGTGTGTGTCTGTGTATTTGTGTGTCTCTATGTGTGTGTCTCTATGTATCTGTGTGTGTCTGTATGTATGTCTATGTATCTGTATGTCTCTGTGTCTCTGTGTATATGTCTCTGTGTGTATATCTGTGTTTGTGTGTCTGTGTGTATCTGTGTGTCCATCTGTCTGTCTGTATATAAATAAACATTGAGTATAAACTAAGATCTTACCATGTTGATTCCCTCCACTGTCCTCTGTCATTCTATTTTCTTCCTCAGAAATGTCTACAAGGCTGTGGGGACCTGTTTGTGAGTCTGGTAAGTGTGGAGACATTACTATGGACAGCCTCAATCAGTGGCCTCTGAGCGTAGACAAATCCTCTATACATGGCTGTACAGGATGTGGTCATGTGTTCTCTCCTCTGCTATGTGATTCTGGAAGAGTCAAGCTCCTATCATCTACAAATAGCTGTCTAGATTAAGACGCTTTATGTTGTCTTTCTATCTCATACTCATTCCTGCTTTGAGAGATCACCTTCCATATAAACTACCTGAACTGAAGGCCTTATACTATGCTTTCAAGTTAAGGCCGTTAGCTATCTTCTGCACGAGTGAGAATGCACAGCTAAATTTCTGTAACTAGTTGGGGGCTGACTGCCGTGTCCTCAGGCCTGTATCGGAGATGCTGCTGGAAACGAAGGGGCAGAGAACACAAAGAATCTCTCCTTGTCCAACCTGAGTACCACACTGGTCATAATCACATCCTCAGAGACTTTCTGGAGCACCATGTGGTGACACACAGTAGGTAGAATGGGGGAGATTACAGAGAAAGATCTGGAGCACCAGTGGCTCCCTGAGGCAGAGGGACCAGAGTCCGTTGCTGATGCAAAGAACAGCAGGATGCCAGAAAGAAAGAGACGCAGTTCCAATCTGTAAAGAGAGGAAGGCCGAATTATTTGGTGTTTAAAAGAATAAAGCAAACAAAGCCACTGAAATGGTCAAGAGAGGGCAACATTTGACTGCTCTGGTTTGATCATTAGGCCCTGCTTTCATTCATTCCCATACTAAATCTGTTCCTGTATACCACACAGTTGTCCAATTAGAAAACAGTAAGATTTGGTGCGGGGCATCCAAATTCAAGAATTCTTTTAAGCCGGGTGTGGTGGCGCACGCCTGTAATCCTAGCACTTGGGAGGCAGAGGCAGGCGGATTTCTGAGTTCGAGGCTAGCCTGGTCTACAGAGCGAGTTCCAGGACAGCCAGGACTACACAGAGAAACCCTGTCTCGGAAAAAAAAAAAAAAAGAATTCTTTTATCACTATTTTTTAACAAAGATCAAGCCCAGTTAATAAATCGCTATTTTCCAGGAGTGGTTTTGCCTGCTTGTAATCCTCTCACTCAGAGGGCCTAGGTAGACGACTCCTGCCAGGCCGGGCTGGGCTATGTAGTGAGACCCTGCCTCAGACAACCCCCAAATCAATAAGCAATACCTATTTGTTGAGTGATGTATATGTTGGAGCTTAAGTCTTGATTGTTCTGTTTCCTTGGATCGTGTGATTTAATCATTTGTACTCATTTCTACAGTTCTAAAGATGATAAGGATACTGGTCTCACGGGATTACCAGGCAGGGTGAATTAGGGATTCTAGGTGAAACACACATCTTAAAGTGTGGGGCAAATGTGAACATCAGTTATGGTTCTGGGATATAGCAGAGTATATTAAAGTCCTCACCAGCAAAGCCTCCTTCAAGGGTAACACGAACACATGGAATATTTAAGGTGATCTTAAATAGTCTCTTTCTCCCATCGCAAACTATATTATATAATTGAGGTCTAAACAACCAGGCAGTTTGTTACTTTAACATCTTGTATGGTTTATGTCAGTTTTCATGTGTGTGTGTGTGTGTGTGTGTGTGTGTGTGCATGTGTACATGAGTGCACATAAGTATGTGTACATGCAAGCATGTGTCTGTGCGTATAAAGGGCAATGGTCACATCAGGTGTCTTCCTTTCTCACTCTGCAGCTTGGTTGTGGAGGCAGGACCCCTTACTAAACCTAGGGCTAACTGACTCAGCTGGGTCGGCAGGCCAGCGAGGCCCAGGGATGCTCTGGTCTCCAGCACTGGATTGACAGGTGGCACACGACTGCCCTGGCTTTGACCTGGCAGTCTGGGACTGAAGTCAGGCCTTATGCCTGCTCGGGTGGTGGGTCTTTTTCTAACAAGGCCATATCTCCCCAGTTGTCCACATCAGGTTTTTCTACAGCAGCTGAGTCACATAAACAATGCTGAGATCCCTGTTGCAAATGACATTGTAAATGTCAGCGTGTGTAAGACAAAAACAAAAGTGGCCCTTTCGGGAATTAGCATTTGACTGTATTTGACCTGTGTAGAATGGTAGGGAGTCTGTGATGGGTTGATGTCAGGTACTGTGGCTATGTCACTATGCGCCTTCCCCCCCCACTTCTTTCCTCTGGGCATACTCTAGAATACCCAATAAAAAGATGGCAACAGCATCCCTGTGAGCGAGCCATTGTCCTGGGCGCTACTCAGCAAGCCAATGAGTCTTTCATGGATCTAATGTGGCACTAAACGGCGCGTCCGAAACAGGTTGTGCGTGTGCTTCAGCACAACAAAATTAAGAGTCATTCTAGGGAAGGACACTGCCACAGCTTTGGCATAATTAGGAATCATCATAATCAAATACAGGAAATTGGCACATCTGCTTTTCAGGCTGTTGATCCAACTGCGAGGCTGCCTGCGCGCACTGGCAGGAACAGCTCCGATGCAGCTCGGTGTGCTCCTCAAAGCTGTCTTTGCATAAATATTTACATAATTTTCTCCAAACACCACTCTAAGCAGTTGTTTTTTATCACATTTTCCTCCCCTGGGTGGTTCTTTCTTCCCATCGCTGCTCCCTGGTGAAGGAGCGATCACTCGCGATTCTCCGGATTCCTCCCTGGTAAAGAGAACTCCAGAGGAAAGACCTTCAACCTGGGGGTGTTTTAAAATAGCAAGGAGAGGAACAGAACAGAACTTTCTCAGAAAGCTGTTAGTATCGTTTTGTTTTTTGTTTTTTTTTTCCCTAGAAATTCAGCAATGGCTTGCAACCACCCCAGCTAAGGAAAAGGCAAGGCAGAGACAGAGAAGATGGAGAGGGAGTGTGTCCTGGCATCTGACAGCAATGAAGAAAGGGAAATCAAGGCAGATGAAGTGGAGCTTTGAAGAAATGGGTCCCACTCCAGCCAGTGCCCTCAGGGCATGGAGGTCCCTTTTCCCTTCAGGTCAGACAAACTGGGCTTGTTTCCTGTTCACTAAATGGTTCAAAGCACAGTCTTCAGGTCTAATTTACGTTGCTGGGACAATAAAATACTCTTATATGATACATATTTCTCCACCTTAACAATCAAGTTAAGCAAAATCTTGTATCTTTTCTATTCTCTAAGCTTATTTTGTTTATGAGTATGTCCAGGTATCCTGGGTTTGATAATATACCTTTGGTAAACACAGCTGAATCACAGGAGAAACAGTGCTTGATTACAGTGGAAATCCCTGGTTTCTTTATCAACTCACTTGTGTCACGTGATGCTTTTCCGGAAGCTGTCTTGTGAGAGGGTATGTGATGTTTGGCTGAAAACAGATACTTGAGAGGACAACTGCTGCTTAGGAAGAACATAAATGGAACTCTACAGCGAGAGGATGCTCTTGCACCAGGCGATGCTTTGCTGGTCTGCCCTGGTCTGCCCTGGTCTGCCCTGGTCTGCACTGGTCTGCACTGGTCTTCACCAGTGGTCTTCACTGGTCTTCACCAGTGGTCTTCACTGGTTTTCTTTGGTCTTTACTTCAAGAGAAATGAGCCAAAGAACTTCTAATAGCATTCTGGCTGATTCTGACCACTTCCAATCATGCTGCCACTACTAATTCCTGTTTGGTGTTTGCTATTGGACTGGATTGCTGGTATCCTGACAATGAAGAGTGGAGTCGCCCCAAGGAACTAAATAAACAGGTCCTCGTTCCCCTTTCCTATTAACCTTCTCTCTTCTCTATCTCTTGTTGGTGGGCTAGGAGGGAAGTTTAAGAACCCCAAATAAAATAGGTTTTGAAAACTCTACGCTTACACTTGATGGCATTCTAAATGTTTATAAGAGGGATCCTTAGTGTGGAAGGTGTGGGTTTTCTACTTATTATCTCTGTTATTGGTGTCATCTTTTATAGCACACTTTTAGGATTTTTGCTTTTAAGGGTGGCAATAGATATACTGTTATAGGCAAATAACAATAGATTTACACAGGGAAAGACATGCCCATTTATACGTTGAGATGCTTTGGAAGGAGGTTTTCAATATAAGAAGAGAAAGGAATCTATGTAGCTATCGAAGACAATAGAAACTTGATTTCCCCAAGACTTGACCATATCCTTACAAATTAGGAAGTGTTCACTGATGCTAGTTATATGTGGTTAGCTATATGGTTATACAAAGCTAGATTCAGTGGGTGTCAGGCTAAAGTGCTTCCAGAAAACATTTAGTGAGCTTTAAATAGCTGGACTTCAAAGCACACATTTTCTGTTAGGGCAGGCAAGGTGAATCAGAAGACTCCAGATGATTCAGAAGGCCAGCTTTCTCTCCTCTTTCCTCCCTGGCACCCACAGAACATCAGCATTTTCTCTCATGTTGTTTCCTGGGGGGATCCAAGTGGCTGGAGTCACTCTGAAAATTTTAACATGCAAAATAAAGGCTGAGAACCAAGCAGTTTCTTTATTGGTTCCTCTGTCAAGGTCTCAATTCTACACCTCAGCTCTCTCTCTCCTCACCACCTGTCTTACCCCCTCTCTAAACTTCAATTTTTAGTTATCTAATTATGTCTATCTGAAAATAATGTTATATATATATATATATATGTGTGTGTGTGTGTGTGTGTGTGTGTGTGTGTGTGTGTGTTATTTATTTGGCTTATGGGAAGATTTGGGAACTCAAAATGATGAGATGAATCATTCTGTCTGGGAACAAAGTCATGTGTTCTGCATTGGGTTTATAGTCATCCCATTCTGAAGACTCACTCTATCTTTGGTAGCTTGAGAATTTGTATGGACTGGATTTTGTGTGTGTGTGTGTGTGTGTGTGTGTGCAATGAAAATATGTATCTGCATTTCTGCATTACATTTTTTTAAAAAAGTTTTTGCATAGGTGGTGATGGTGGTGGTGGTGGTGGTGGTGGTGGTGGTGGTGGTGGTGGTGTGTGTGTGTGTTTTCTGGACTCCTGCCCATCTTTCTCTAAGGTAAGTAGTTATCTTTCTAATACCCAGATATTAGAAAGCTTCAAGCCATCTTTCCTTATAGGTCTGATCACTGAGTTTCTCTCATGTTTCTTGTGTGTGTGTGTGTGTGTGTGTGTGTGTTTGCTCGCATTAAGCTAGGATAGTTTATTTGACCCCCACATGCATTATCCTTTGTCATGTCTACCAATTACTGACATCCATAGCTTTATTTAAAGAGCTTCTTGGGATAACACATATGTCTAGAAACCATGTTATTTGGAAGGTCTCTTCCTTGGAAGTAAGCTGTATGTTCAGAAGCCCAGACTCTCATCTGAAATATGAAGAAATTGGACTACAGAAAGGTTTAGTTAGCATTTATTGAACAATTATTATGGGCCAGGAACTGTTGAGGGTACTGGTGAAGAAAAGAAACAGACTCTCACTTTCAAAATGTGGTTTTGGAAGAAGAGTGAATTCATAAGTGAGTCCAGTAAGTTATGGAAAGTCTCTACTAAAGAATGCAGAGAGCACCGTGCCATAATAGCTCATACTGGACTGCACAGGGAGTCTTCCTCCAAGGGAAGTGGAGGGAGATTTCATATAGTACATCATGCTAAGGATGAGTGCAGAGCAGTAGCTGTAAAGGAATTTCTTATTCTTTCCTCTAGCCATAGAGGAACTCAGTGCCCTGTTCCTGTAGTTCTCCCCACTTCTGCAGCTCAGTAGAATTGTGACATATCCGAGGACTGGAAAAACTGTGCAAAAGCCTCAATGTTCACAGTGAACTGCCTTCATTCAGATCCAGGAGCTTCACACAGCCTTGCTTCACATGTTCCTGGAGCAATCATACTTCATGGATAGCAACTGGAAACACCAGCATCATCTGTACCCCATGCCTACTTTCCTGATGTGCAGGAGAACTTGGAAGGAGGTGATCAAGTCTGGAGTGATGTGGTTAGTCAGAACTCTCCTGGAACTCCTATATACCATGTGGCCTGTTGCTGGAGTTCTGTATGTTAAGGGACCTGAGAAGATCCAGCTGTGCTTGTCAAGGACAGCCATACTGCAGAGAGGAGATGGATTGGGGAGCCATTCTCAAGATCACTGCGGATGACGAGGACTTTTGCAAAGTGGTGGGAGAGGGCTTAGTTCACTTCAGGTGAAGGAGCAAGGTCTTGACTTCCTCATAATAAGTGAGGAAAAGAGTAGTTCCTTGGGCAATAAAAAGGATGTGGACCTTCCAGGGGCTTCTGTGGATTGTGCCAGAAAGGGTCATCCAGGATCTGAAGTTAGGAGTTAACAAGTTATAGGCATGGTGTGTGCATGTTTCATCCGCAGGGCAGCTGCTGTTTTTAGAGTTAAGAAGGCCCTTGGAGAGAGATGGAAGAACATCAAGTCTGTCAGAAAAATCTAGACTACACGGGAGGTCATAGGTTTGATGAGATCCTGTAGGGCAGTCACAGGATCATGGTGGCTGTGTGGCCTAAGCATTGAGACTCTTCCAGTGGAGACGGTCTTCCTTGCTTAGAGGACAATGATTAGGTCATGATGATGATTCCCATCGGAGCTGGGAATCCTGTTTCTGCTCCACACATATGCTGCTGAACTTGATCAAAAAACCCCACCCCACTCCCGCTGAAGGATAGGGATACAACCCACGTAGTTGTAGGTGAAGTTCACTGCATCAAGCTGGAGAAGCAGACAAAGTGGACCACCCTCTGGAGGCTGTTTGAGCATAGGACCTGGTTCCCATGAGACACAGACTGGCATATGCCACTTTCAGGTCATGAGGAACTTGCCAACTGATGCCTGTTCCCAGTGACCCCACAGAAGCCAGGACTGTGGGCTCCCTGGAGACCTCCTTCAAGTACTGCAGTGTGGCCCTTGTCATCCTCATCAAGTTTGTCAGGAGTGCTCCCCAGGTGTCTACATCCACCTACGTGGTTCCATCATTGATGTGTCACTTAATCCCTTGGGCACAGACAGCTCACCACATCCATTACTGCTATGGTGCCTTCTCTGTGCTGCATAAGGTCCTGCTCCAGGCCTGGGTGGAGGATATAGACCTCTGGTGAACTTGGCCATGAATATTGTCCAGTCCTGAGACTTTTAAAAGGAGAGAGGTAGTCACTGTGCTGGCCAGCTGGTGTCCAGACTGTCCTTCATCAGCACCAAGACAGTAGGACTGCGATGCCCCTGGAGACTTTCTCCTGCCCTGCCTCATCCGCCTTCTCCAATTCATCAATAGGCCAGAGAAATTCCAGGCTAGTGCTCGCTCTATGCTGTGTGCTGTGAGCCGGAGCATCAGGAAGATTGATGCCTCCGTGAAGCACAGTGCACAGCCTGGCTGTCCGTTGGGGATCTGCCCAAGCCGGGGATGAACTAGGAGCGCAGACCTGGAGGCCCTCTGGGTTTATCACACCAGGACAACAGCAGCTCTTTTCCTATCGAAGGTGTTGCTCAGAAGCCTCAACCTGAAATCAGATGACAGCCAGCAAGAGGTGGGGCTTAGAGAGGGGCCTGAACTTCCCATGGAGATGGCCTTTGGCCCAGACTCACACTTGCTTCCCCAGCTGCCTGACTTCTTCCCCTCCTCCCTGTGCAAGATGCTTTTCTGTTTATCCACTCCAATCAGCAGTCATTGCACGGTTTACCCTCCACTTCCGGGTCCCTTGCTACTGTGACCATGCTCAGGCTTGTTGCCATAGAGACCACCTGTATGTAAATAAACAACAGCTGAAGAAGAAAAAAAAAAGAGAGAGAGAAGTGAAGAGGCACTCCAGAGAAAAGCTCATAATGCTACAAAAGTCTCTTATTGGGACATTTGAACTGCATGTATAAGCAATCAAGAGAATAGGATTATTTCTTTTTCAAAAATGTGGAACGCTGGGTTTGATCATCATAATCAGGATCATCACCATCATCATCTCCTCCTCTTCCTCCTCTTCCTTTCCTTCCTCCTCCTCATTGTTTTTTTTTCCCCCTAGAGGAATTCTGATAATTTAACTCCATAGCTGGCTGAAATTATAGAACCTCCATTCTGGAAAGCAAAACCTGCATGTCTGTCTACTAAACAGTTCCACCACTAAGTTCTTTCCAAGTGCTTCCCGGTTGAGTCTGCACAAAATGCAGTTTCTGCTTCCTGGCTTATCGGAGGCTCAGATGTCTTTGGTTCTACTTTCACAGGAGTGTATTCACAGATATATTCCCATGATGTTTTACAACTCTCCCCCTGCCCCTGAGATAAGATCACAGAGAGGAAAACGGGCGGACATAAAGAGAATGGGCTTTGAGCATATCTGCCTTTGTCCTGTTTCAAACCCTCTGGTCAGCGACTTCACCTTTGGGCTAATAATGGATATGTTTTAAATATGACAAAATGGATATATTCATTTTTTTTTACTTACTTCGGAATACACTGAAATACTGAATATATGTCTATACTCATATTTTAATTTAATTGAGAAATAACAGACACCAAGTTTCCCTTTTTCCTAGTATACTTATTCTCTGGTATTCTCTTCTACATCACAGAACTTAATCAATGTTTATGTCAATTTAGTTGGCTAATATAGTAGTAGCTAGGCCCAGCATAATTTTTTATTTAATCACAACTTTAGATTTGCGAGTTATTTGACCTCAGGGATCACATGGTACCACTTTCCATTGTCATCTTGCTTTATTTGCAAACCAGAGATGAGCTTGCTGTGCAGATTTAAAGAGACGGAGCTCAGAAAATGTTCAGTTTACACCAGCTGCTATCGTTGCCGTGCTTGTAAAAAGTTAAGTTTTCTCAATAAAAACAATGGTCATAACGTTCCCCAGAGACACGGCTTGCAAAAGTACCCGTCAAAGCAAATGAAAACATTTACTTTTTTGATATTTGCAGAATAGTGGCAACCGGTCTGGATTTGATATTCCCTCTGATGCTTCTGGAAAACAGCTTTAGATCTCAGGTCCTGGGTGCCAGATGAATGTTACAAAGAGCCAATTTTATATCAGGGGCCCTTCATGATTCCTGGGAGTGTCCGCAATTCGAGGAAGCCACTGTGTGTGTCACGGCTGCGAGTCTCTCTTCCTGCCAAGAATGATGCTATCTGGATCGCTTGGCGCGGTCTGGCTATCCCACCCACTGGCAGCAGAACTATGAAATTGTCTGACAGAAGCAAGCAGCCTGGGCCAGGTGCAAAGCCCCCTGGGGCTTATGGGAGAAGGTACAGAAAGCTTGCAGGAAGGCAAGCAACCAAGTCATTTGCACAGGGATGAGATACAATTGACGTTTCAACATCAGAATCCAGTTCGCAAAGCTTAGATGAGATATTAAGGAAACGTCTTTGGGATTTCCAGCTCCAATCGCCCTTCCTTCGGCGTTTGCCCCGCGCCTTTCCCCTCTCATAGACTGAGGCTGGCTGGTATGTCCCATGAGAACAGATGGGGCTGAAGGTCGGCCTAAGCCTGAATCTCTCCACTCCTCACAGTACAAGCCCCATAGCTGTAGGTGCATATATGGAGGAGGAGAATCGGAACCTGAAATTTGACTGAAATTGTTCTTATCACACAGAATCTCAGTTCTACCAGAAGTCTAGCACTCTGGGTCAAACGCATAACAGTAAAACTTGAGCCTCTTTATTGTTTGGCGAGATTCAAATGGGAAGCGCATACACACGCACTCTTTGCCCTTGACTTGAATTTTCAGATTCTGTAGATAGAGGGATGTGTCTTCCTTCACTTTGTATGCTGAAATCCCCATCTCCAAAGGGGTCTTTTGGGGGTTATTTATGTTACGAGGAGGAGCCATTGTGAGTAGACTCTTGTTTTTAAGGAGAAGACTCTGCGGTTACAGAGCAGAGAGCGAGGAGGCTGCGTCTGGCTCCCGCTCTCACAGCCATTGCAGTACATTGAGCTCCATAGACACAGCGCTGGGGCAAGCGAGAACCGGAGCGGCTCTGGGCGACTCTCTGCCTCGCGGAGGAGGAAAATCAACTAAACACGGGCAAAGGAGAGCCTAAGACATCGAGAGGAAAAATGTCCTCATATGCATTCTTTGTGCAAACCTGTCGGGGGGAGCAGGAGAACTTCTCAGAGTTCTTCAAGAAGTGCTCACAGGGGTGGAAGACCATGTCTGCTAAAGAAAAGGGGGAAATTTGAAGGTATGCTAGAGGCTGACAAGGCTAATTATGAAAGAGAAATGAAAACCTACACCCTTCCCCAAATGGGAAACTAAAAAAAAAAGTTCATGGACCCCAATGCACCCAAGAGGCCTCCTTCGGCTTCTTCTTGTTCTGTTCTGAGTACCGCCCCAAAATCAAAGGTGAGCATCCTGGCTTATCCATTGGTGACGTTGCAAAGAAACTGGGAGAGATGTGGAACAGCACTGCAGCGGATGAGAAGAAGGCTGCCGAGCTGAAGGAGAAGTACGAGAAGGATACTGCTGCCTGCAGAGCTAAAGGAAAACCTGATGCAGCGAGAAAGGGCGTGGTCAAAGCTGAGAAGAGCAAGAAAAAGAAGAGGAAGATGATGAGGAGGATGAAGGGAAGATGAAGATGATGATGATAAATAAGTTGGTTCTAATGCAGTTTTTTCTTCTCTATAAAGCATTTAACACCCCCCCATGCACAACTCACTCCTTTTAAAGAAAAAAATTGAAATGTCAGATTTTGTTTTAAACTTTTTTTTTTTTTTGTATAATTAACACAGTACCGAATGTGTCTTTAGATAGCTCTGCCCTGGTGGTATTTTCAATAGCCACTAACCTTGCCTGGCACAGTCTGGGGGTTGTAAATCGGCATGGAGATTCAAAGCAGGTTCTTGCTGGTAGACAGCACAAATTAGTTACATACTGGGACAGTAGTTTGGATTTTGTTTTTTGTTTCCTTTTTGTTTTCTTTTGTTTTTTTCATCTTCAGTTGTCTCTGATGCAGCTTATAGGAGGATGATTGCTCTGTTTACTGAATATCACTCTGTAATTGCAAAACAAATTGCAGCTGTTTTGTTGGCATTCTGAATGCCTCTAAGTAAATACATTTTTTAAATTAAAAAAGTGAAAAGACTCTATAAAGTTCTCTCACCTCTACTGTCACCTGAAAAGACAGAAATAGGAAATGAATCCTCACCATATAAGGAAATGAGACCTCACCAGATATTAAATCTACCAGTGCCTTATTTTGCATTTCCTAACTCCAAATGTCAGCAAATTTGCTACTTATGAGCTATTTGGTCTGTGACAGTCAGTGTTGTTAGCATCCCAATAGGCTAAGGAAGGAGTTCTCTATCTAAAGTAGATGCTAAGTAGAACATCTGTAAAAGGACTCATGTTATATGATACTCATGAGCAAAGAAGTGTAAGGAAATTTCTCATAATGATTTTCTGCCAATCATTATTCTTTCAATATTAAAAGCCACAGCCTCAAGTTACTCATGCTGAACTGAATTAAACTTCTGAAGGACGACAGATCAGTGTGCTCATTCATGCAACAAACATGTCTGTCATGGGTATGTATTGCCAAGAAACATATATGGTCTAAGAAGAGGTTTTCTATGTCAGACACAAGATTTTATGAGGAGGAATGCTGATGGGCTAGTAGTGCTTATAAGTGATTCTTGCATGAGGTTATTTAATTATAGACTCAAGTGGAATTGGGTAATCTGTAATTTCCTCTCCCAACCGGTAGACTCTAAATAGCTTTAGGCTGCCAGCAAGTATAGAATGCTGTAAGTGGGTTTTTATCGGTTGGTCTGGCTTGTTAATTCAGAGGAGAAGACCTCACCTCTCAGTTACTGATTATAACATTCCAGCACATTTTGGGACCCACTGATAATTTTGGAAGCTGTCAAGCAGATGGATAAATGATAACGGACTTAACAGGTCTGGGGAGCCACCAATAAGCAAATTAAAAGTGAGCTGAGCTTTGGAGCTGCTCGGAAACAGAGAAGTCAGCCCTCTCAGAAGGTGAAAAGGAGGGACGGAAGCAAAGGTCAGGCTTCTGAAGAGGAGGAAGGAGGAAGCAGAAGGGCGGGGCTTCTGAAGGTGAGGAGGAGGGACGGAAGCAGAGGGGCGGGGCTTCTGAAGGTGAGGAGAGAGGAAGCAGAAGGGCGGGGCTTCTGAAGAGGAGGAAGGAGGAAGCAGAAGGGCAGGGCTTCTGAAGGTGAGGCGGAGGGACGGAAGCAGAGGGGCGGGGCTTCTGAAGAGGAGGGTGGAAGCAGAGGGCGGGGCTTCTGAAGGTGAGGCGGAGGAACGGAAGCAGAAGGGCGGGGCTTCTGAAGATGAGGAGGAGGGATGGAAGCAGAGGGCGGGGCTTCAGAAGGTGAGGAGGAGGGACAGAAGCAGAGGGGCGGGGCTTCTGAAGAGGAGGGAGGCAGCAGAAGGGCGGGGCTTCTGAAGAGGAGGGAGAAAGCAGAGGGCGGGGCTTCTGAAGGTGAGGAGGAGGGATGGAAGCAGAAGGGCGGGGCTTCTGAAGGTGAGGCAGAGAGAGGGACGGAAGCAGAAGGATAGAAGAGGAAAGTACAAGGAAACAAACTCTATTCTCTGTCCTCCTCCTTCCAACTTATCTGTTTGAACTAAAGAGACCACTACTTGTGGGGAAACCTGGACCTACCCCCTTGGTTTCTTTTGATTATTCTATAAGGTGATGTATTTAAGTAGTTAGTATATGTTAGAATTCAAAGACCTCCAAAGGCCTCTAAAGTGTAGATTTGATGTTGGGGGAGATGGTTAAACTTGTATGAAATATGGATTTCCCTTAAGTTTTCAGGTGATTGGGATGCATCCCTAATGGGACCATAGAATCCTATCCCTTCTTTCCTCTGTTTTGACTCCCTCCATATACCTCTATGATGTGCATTCCCCACACCAGCAAAAGCAATAGGTCTCTCTAGCCATGGGCTGGAATCTCTGAACCTGTAGCCAGTTCGAACTTTTCCTCTTCCTAAGGCAGTTACCGCTAGTCTTTGTTATAGCAATGGAAGTCTGGATTGTGTAGTACACCTAGTGTACCGCAGCTATTTAGGTTATAGCGATATTTATCTTTCTTCCCTTCCATTGTACCTTCCTTCCTTACAGCGTTGGACATTCCAAGGCTCGGACATGCTAGACGACCATTCCATCACTGAGATTTCCGTTTGGCACCAACATGGTGGCACATTTTGAATTGGGGTGGGGACACGAGTAAACACACATTATATGTATAGGTACACGTGGATGCATATGATGTATATGTCTAAATGGGGCTCCAGGGAGGAGCAAACACAAATAAGGCTTCTGAGGAACAGTGATCTTTGCCTTTTACATTTAAGCTAAATAAATCGATTAAAATAATGTCAGCCCTAGTGAGAAAGAAGACAAAACTTTACTCAGTACTCATTTGTTGACTCGTTTTTTAATTCTCTTGAGGAATAGATGTCATATAAATAAGTCCAAAGAATTTAGCGAGTATCTACAATGTGCCAAACACTGTCTAGGCACTAGGTTCAATTACAAACCCACGTGATTGTCACATTCGATTAAAGCATTTTCACATGTGCTTTTCCATGTGATTTTCGTAACTGCCCTGCATAACCAGTTCATGAGCATTTTAGAGTTGTTCTTGTTAGGAGGTAAGAAGTGAGGAAAAGTTGGAAAAGAGAAGAAAGGTGCAACTTAAACTTACAGGTGAATCTACAATAATCTGGAAAGTGCGAGGCTTTAGCACAGCCGTGGAAGCAAAGCAGAGGCGATGCTTTGATGATGCAGAACCTTTTACGCCTCAGTGTAGGGATTTTGAAATTTACTTTTCATGAGGAAATATGTGACCAAGAAGCTGAGCTTCTGATGTTGCTCGGTTTACACATTACCTTTTCTATAAAGGAATTAAATGTTTCAGGGGAAATTGAAACATGTTGGCACGAGGGCAATTGGAGCACAGTTATGGGATAATTTTAATGGTGGATGTCATCAATTTATGCATGTTGACTCTCAATACCCTCTAAGGCTTCCTTGCTAGGCAGATGGATGACCAGCACAGCCGACGAGGGACTTTTACTCTTGGGTCCTGCTGTAACTAATCTGGTAGAATTGTTTTCTCTGACTTGATGCAGACCATCTGCTGACACTCTTTATAAAATATAGTAATATTTCAAGCTTACCCTTTGAGAGTTTCACACACATGTACAGTGTGTTTTGAATCATATCTACCCTACCTCCCACTTCCAAGTCCTCTGGAGCTGGCTCCCACCAACACATTCTTTCTCCAAATTTTACATATCTCTCTCTCTCTCTCTCTCTCTCTCTCTCTCTCTCTCTCTCTCACTCATTTTTTTAATCTCGCTGAGTCCATTTAGTATTATACACGTGGCAATTGGGTATGGGGCCATTCACTGAAGCATGGGCAACCTATACCAGTAGCTACACCCCTAGGAAACAATGATCCTCTCTCCTCATCATTTGCCAATAGCTCATCAGCTAGGGGTAGGGTCTCAATGATCCCTCCTCCACCTATGCTGAAATCCTGATTGGCATGACATTTTGTAGCCCTATTTGCAGGTAACCCCGAGTGCAATGATCTTGCCATGTAGGAAAGGCAGCATCTCATCTCATGGCATACTTCCCATCCTCCCGCTCTTAGGTTCTTTCTACCGCTTCTTTCATGACAGTCACTGGACTTTGTGGTGGGATTTCTATAAATGTCCCACTTAGGTCTCCACACCTACAGTCAGTCTCAACACTTTGACCAGTTATGAGTGTCTGTATAGCCCCCGCCCACTACAAAAAGAAGCTCCTTTGACTAAGGTTGAGAACGGCACAGACCTATGGGTATAAAAATAAATATTTAGGAAGTTTGACAACAGGGACATTTAGTGAAATATCAATAGTAGGTTATCCCTAAAGACTATAACATCCTGATTTATGGACTTTGACCAGGATTACACTAGCAGCCATACATTTCTTCCTACAGAGCAAGACTCACATCCACTCTGACCACAGTTATTTCTCCTAACAGCCATGTTACTGCTGTAGCAATGGGCATATGTTGCCTGGCCTCTTGATATTATAGCATGTAGGGTTCAAGGCTGAGGAAGACCACTTGTTGGCACTTATTTCAGATGCACAGGTAAAAGCTTTGTTTTACAGCATATTCCAATTGTATTTTCTTGATATAGATGTTAAAGTAACCTCTGTATAAAGATGATAAAACAACCCCAGTATAGATCAGAAAGCAACCTCTTCAGGGCTCACAAAATTACTATAAATAATGAAGCCAACCCGCCCTAAAAGTCTCTCTCTGTACAGCTCTGACTGCCCTCAAACTTGTGATCTTAACTTTGGAGTGCAGGACCTCATCTAGCTGGACTTCTAGGAGCCTCAGAAGTGCATTTGTTTGGGAACCCTGATGTTAAGGTCACAGTCCCTCATGTCCAGATGGTACTGAGAGTTCTGTGCAAAATGGAAACCTCTCTTTCTCAACAGGGTTCCCTTTCTCTGCCTGACCTTGTCTGGGGAGACTCCCTGAACACAGGTACTTGTCCTTGTCTGAAAAATTACCTTGTGCAGAGCTCTCTACAAGCACCGCATAAGTCAGCTCATGAGGAGTCCCACATGGTAATTAAATACTGTACTACAACCAACCAACCCTTACTGCCTGCATGATAATTAGGCATGATGTTATGACCAATGAGCCCTTTCCACCCATACGCCTAAAAGCCCTTATATTCCCTACCCCTGGAACAACACAGTGTTGTCTCACTGCAGAGGTGTCTGGAAATCCTTTTGTCACACTCATGGCTGTCCAAACCCTGTTCGCTGCCATGGCCAATGACTCCCCAAGGGAGACCCACAGCATATACATTTAGAACCACAAAGTAATTAAAATGAACTTTATTCCATTTTTTGATAAAAAATGAAGCTAAAGGCAATTAGTCTCAATTAAACAAACACTGTGTTAGAGCCAGTGTCAGAATATAGGAGTTCATCATCTATGGTGATTTCTATGATGTTGTGTGTACAGTTAAGATCCTATCAAAATCCTTTAATCACTACCCTTATGTTAGATGCTTTATTTGTCTTAGCTAGTGAAGTGTCACTTCAACAAAACCAAAAAGAATTAAAAAAAAATCCACATGCTTATGAAGCAGAAAATAGCAAAATGTGGGGGAAAAGTCATCCTTGCAAGGAAAGGGCAGCAGAAACATATGGATCCCGCGTGAATTTGAAACAAGGTTTGTGTATAGACGAGATACGGTGGCAGACAGTGTACCAGAGGCCAGACAGAAGGCTCTCCAGGCCCCAGGCTGCTTTCTTACTTCTGCTCAACTGAAGACTTTATCCAACGCTGTGTGGTGATAACACTTGTTATCCATCCTCTGGATCCTCAGATGCCAAGTCGTTCTGTAATAGATTTCATCCAGGAAACCTAAAGGCCAGCCATATTTCATCATTTTTTAAGTCTCAGTGATTTTAAATCACCATCTGTACATGTCTGGAAGCACATTTTTATTTGGGTTATAATTTGATAATGTACAGACAATCCAATCTTCAACCCACTAATGTGTCTGTTTCTTCTGAAAGTTTAAAAATGTTTCATAGAAAAAAATTTGTGTTGTTTTATCTTTTAAGTTCACATTTTATTTAATGAAATAGGACCTTATCTATATTAAGTAGGATGAGAATAATTTGCTACATGAAGCAACAGAGGACATATTTAATGAAAAATATGACTATTTGCATAACTCAATTTTAAGAAAGATGTATTTATTTATTGTTTGTTTGTTTATTAATTTATTTTATGTATGAGTGCTCTGCCTGCATGTACACCTATTTGTCAGAAGAGGGCATGAGATCCCACTATAGATGGTTGTGAGCCACCATGTGGTTTCTGGGAATTGATCTTAGGACCTTTGGAAGAGCAGCCAGTGCTCTTATCTGCTGAGTCATGTCTTCAGCCCCCATACTGAATTTTTAGAAGGAAGCCTCCCCATGAATACATACCTAAGAGACTACACGCTAGCATTCCGTGTAGGAATTTCTGTGCATCAGCTGTGGTTGCACAGCATGCCCATCATCCCAGCACTTGTCAGGAGAATTATGAGTTCAAAGCCCACCTACAGCAGGAAGTTGAAAAGTCACAGCACAGATGAAGCAGAGAGAGTGAGAGAGTGAGCTGGAGGTACAGAGTTTATGAACTCTCAAACCCTAACCCCAGTGTGTACTTTCTCCAGCAACACCACACCACTTCCAAAGCCACCAACTGAGAAACATTCAAATACATGAGCCTGTGGGAGACATTTCTCATTCAAATCACCACAGACAGGGCCTCTCACAGAACCTGGATCTCACTGATTGGACAGACTGGCTAACCAATGAGCTACAGGGAACCGCCTCTCTATGTGCCTTCCATACCACCTCCTCTCTCCAGTGCTAGGATTATACATGTGTGCTACTGTGCCTGGCTTTTATGTAGTTATTGGCGCCTGGAACTTAGGTCGTGATGAATGTGTAACCAGAACTTTACCAAATGATGACCTATCTCTCCTGACCTGTGGAGACATCTTGTGTGTGTGTGTGTGTGTGTGTGTGTGTGTGTGTGTGTGTATGTATGTGTGTATGTGTGTGCAGTATCATGTTGTGTTCTCCTTATGAAGAACGTTCAAGAGCTGGGTTATCTAGATCAAGGAATGCAGAAACATGACTTTAACGAAGCAAGGAAGAGTTGATAAGGAACAAAGTAGAAATGGGACCTATGAGTGTGGAGCTCAGGGCACGCTCAGAGCTGGGCTGTTTCCACGAGGCTCCCAGTCAGATACAGTCTGGAAACATTGCAATTGAATCATTTCAAAAGTGTATTTTATTTTATGTGTATGGTGTTTTGCATGAGTGTGTGTCTGTGTCCCACTTGCATACCTGGTGCCCAGAAAGGCTGGAAGAGAGCCTCAGAGCCCCGATACTGGAGTCACAGACAGTTGTAAGCCCCACGAGGAGGCTTGGAATTGAACCTTGGAAATGTCAGCGAGTGATATTAATCACAGAAGCATCTCTCTAGCCTCTCAACTGGATTAGCTAATGGAGAGGATTTTGTAAAATACAGGGTAGGATCTCTTAACACTATGCCATAAAAGTGATTCTGTTTGGTGTGCCACTCCCAGTTTGGGGAATGCTTTCTGCTTCATAAATGGGCGCTCTCCATGCTCTGGGTGGTCTTGTTCTTCCTCTGAGACTCACGCTATTGCTATCGTGCAGCGTCCTGCCGATGTCCATTTCTGAACCTCCCCGTGTTCCTGCACTGACTAAGAAGACATGGCTGTTCCCTCCATCTTTTCTGTCTTCTCCCTTCCACCAGCTGCCACAACATCCAGCTTGACCACACCGCTGCTCTCCTCACAAACTCTAAGAAAACACACCTCAAGTTTAAAATCACATTCTAGAAGCAGAGAACTGATTTCCAATAGGTGTCGTTGCCGTTGCCTTTGATGGTGACAAGACACTGCCAGTCTGGGAAGACCCGGAAGAACCTGGGGAGTGAGGACCAAAGGGGACTCAGCATGAATAAAACCTTCCAGAGCATCAAATCCCATTACAGATGGTTCTGAGGTACCATGTGGGGGCTGAGATTTGAACTCAGGACCCCTTGAAGAGCAGTCAGTTCTCTTAACTGCTGAGCCATCTCTCCAGCCTTGCCACATATTTCTTCATCTTATATGTGTGTGATCATTTCTTGTCTGCTTATACAAGAACCAGAATGGTCTCCTATCTTAGCTATGAATAATAATAATAATAATAATAATAATAATAATAAATAATATTGCACTAAACAAGGGAATGCAGATGTTTTCTTGTGATATAGCCATCCAGAAGTGGCATAAGTAGATAACACTATAGTTTTCTTATTTTTTGGGGGGCTCTCTGACTGATTTCTATAGAGGTTGTCCTTACTGACTTCCAGTAGTATGTAATAGTTCCTTATTCCCTTGTATTCTCACCAACATTTGTAGTTCACTTTTTAAATTCCATGGCTTCAGAGACAAAGGGCATGTGCTACGTTTGTACCAGACCTGAGTTTGGTTCCCAGAATCCATGTCAGGCAGCTCACAGCTGCCTGTACTGCAGCTCCAGGGGATCTGGCACCTTCTTGCATCTATGGGTCCCAGTCTTCTCTCTCTCTCTCTCTCTCTCTCTCTCTCTCTCTCACACACACACACACACACACACACACACACACACACACACCACACCACACAATCATACCACACACAGAAATAAGCATTTTAACCAGAATGGAGTTGTAACTTTGATGTGCATTTCCTAAGTGGTTCACTTTTTAAAAGCATTTTCATGCATTTATTAACTGCTCATATTTCTTCTTTGAGAAGTGTTTATTCAGATAATTTGCCAATTTTAAATTGGATTTCGTAGTTTTTGTTGTAGAATTTTTTGAGTTATTTATATAGGCTGGATATTAACCCTCCTCGATGAGTAGCTTGGACAATTGTCTCCAATCCTGCATCTTGTCTCTTCCTACTGTTACTTTGTTGGCTTTCAAAAGCATTGCACCACGCGCAATCCCACTTGGTGGTCAACATTTGCTCTTGTCTCTGTTATTTTGGACTTCTAATATCATTAGTGTTTTGATGGGGATTCCAATGAAATGATAGTTTGTTTTGGATAGTATAAAATTTTTGACAATGTTATTCTTCCATTTTACATGGGATGTCTTTTTACCCTTTCCTGTTTTCTTCAATTTAGATTTTTAGTCTTTGGTAATTTTTGTTGTAGAGTGCTTTCACATCCTTAGTTAAGGTGTGTGTGTGTGTGTGTGTGTGTGTGTGTGTGTGTGTTACTGCAAATTTCATTGTTCTCTATCTTAGTTAGGGTTTTACTGCTGTGAACAGACACCGTGCCCAAGGCAACTCTCACAAGCACATTTAATTGGGCCTGGACTACAAGTTCAGAGGTTCAGTCCATTATCATAAAGGTTGGAGCATGGCAGCATTCAGACAGGCATGGTGCAGGAGGAGCTGGAAGTTCTACATTTTCACCTGAAAGTTGCTAGAAAACTGGCTTCCAGGCAGCTAGGATGAGCTTGGTTTTAAAGCTCATGCCCACAGTGACACACCCACTCCAACAAGGCCACACCCACTCCAACAAGGCTGCACCTCCAAATAGTGCCACTCCCTGGGCCAAGCCTATTCAAACCACCACGTTCTCTTTATTTCTTTTTCTTTCTCATTGAATTTGTTATTGGTTTACAAAAAAGGCATCGAATTTCTAGGTTGGCATTGGATCATATTATTTTACTGAATTGACTTACCAGTTCTAGTAGTCTTTCTGTGGAGTCCTTTGATTTTTCTTGGTGTAGAGTCATAACATCTGGTAAGAAGGATACGTTTTTAAAGCCAGTCTTATACCATGTATTCCAGTGTGGCCCTGCATTCAGGATCCTCTTGTCTCTTCCCAACTTAGAAATCACAGACAGTGGCCGCCATGCCAGATTAACAAAGATAATGATTTTCCTTATTTCGTAACTTTCATATTATTTCTTTTTAATGGCCTAGTTGTTGTGTCTAAACTTTCTAGTATTATGCTGAGGGATGGTGATGTCAGTGGGTTCCCATCTCATTTCAGGCTTTAGGTAAAATCTTTCCAGTGTCTACCCATCCCATATTATGTTATTGGTTTATCATATGCATCTTTTATTATCTATAGGAAAGATCCTTATATACTTAGTTTGTATAGGCCTTTTATTTGAAATATTTGGATTTTATCTAATGAATTTTTACATCTATAGATATAATCATTCTTTATTATTATTATTATTATTATTATTATTATTATTATTATTTTGAGACAGTGTCTCACTATGTAACCTACCCCCCTCATCCCCTCGCAGTTGATTTTGAACTCACTGTGTAGACCAGGCTGGCTTTACACTCATACTCTTCCTCTTTCAGCTCTCCAATCGCTGGATTAAAGGTGTGACTCACCATGCCTGGACAGAACATATGATTTTTATTTTCCACTTGCTATAACCTTTTCTACATGGGTTTGTTAAGCCATCCTGGCATGCCCAGAATGAGGCCAATGTCATCATTGTGTATGAGCTTTAGGACGCCCGGTGAATTTAGGTTTCCTTGTATTTCATTCAGGGTTTGTGCATCTGTGTTGACCAGCGGCATTGGTGCACAATATTCCATTTAAAAATCTAACGTCCTTGTCAGGCTCTGATAAAAGCTAATAATGCTCTCTTAGAATGAGTTTGAAGACTTTACCTCTGTTTAATTCTACAGAATAGTTTGAGAACTGTAAGATTTATTCTTTAAAAGTTTGGCGAAATTTGCCAGTGAAGGTTTTCAGCCCCGGGCTTGTTTTTGCTGGGAGACTTTTTAAAAAAATTATTTACTTTTAATTTATTTTTATTTCTTTGTTTTTCACCTTTTATTGATTCTTTGGGAATTTCACATATCATGCATCCCAATCCCACTCATATGCCCATCCCTCCATATCTGCCCTTGCAACCTACAAAACAAACAACAAACAAACAAGCAATATCTCACCATGGAAGCTGCAGTGTGTCACACAATGTCTCACAGTATAGCTGTAATGTGTCATATAGTATACCTTTTTGCCCAAACACCTTTACTTGAAAATGTTTACTGCAGTGAGTCATTGGTCTGGTTTGAGGCTTTTTTTTTAAAAAAAAAAACTTTTTATTGACTCTTTGGCTGGGAGACTTTTTATTACTGATATGATTTCAGTATTTAGCACTGATCTAGTAATCAGTGATAAATACTAAGAATGCTCTACACCATCTTGCTTCTCTTTCGGATGGCCATGTTTTCAGAAATCTGTCCATGTCTTCAATATTTTCCCATGGGTTAACACACAGTCATCCAAAAACAATTCATAGCTGTTTTTTGAATTTCTGTTGCATCAGTTATAATGCCTCCTTGTCCATAATTACACTTACTAAGGGGCTAAAGAGATGGTAGTGCTGCCTTCTTCCAAGTCTGAGAACCACAGTATGATATCCTAGACCTGTAGGATGGAAGAGAACAGACTCCCCAAAACTGTCCTCTGACTTCCACAAAGATGCGGTGGCATGTGCACACACACACACACACACACACACACTCACACACACACACACACACAGAGACATACACAGACGTACATATACACACAGACAAACATGCATACATGTATGCACACACACATGCAAATTGTAGTACAATTTTTAAAAAGAAATTTTTATAGAGCGAGTCTTACTTGACACTGTTAATGAAGCTGAGAACTTGAGACTAGGTAGGTCTGATTATGATATTCTTAGTGAGATAAGATCTCATTATGATATTCTCAGTGAGATAGGTCTCATTACTATATATAAACCCCAGACAATGGAAACTGTCGAAGTGTTTGGGATAATCCTACTGTGCTCCTTTAGTTGAGAAACAGCAGTTATAGAGTCCTTTCCATACCTGAATAATGACAGGTGTCCATGCCTAGCACTGGGAGAGACATAGCAGAAATTGTGCAGGTGACTCCCTTCCTTCCTGGCCCCCCTGAGAAATTCCAGGCATGTCTCAGGCCTGGAAACTTAGGATCTCCATTTTCCATTTTTTGAGTGTCTTAGTCAGGGTTTCTATTCCTGCATAAACATCATCACCAAGAAGCAAGTTGGGGAGGAAAGGGTTTATTCAGCTTATACTTCCACACTGCTGTTCATCACCAAAGGAAGTCAGGACTGGAACTCAAGCAGGTCAGGAAGCAGGAGCTGATGCAGAGGCCATGGAGGGATGTTACTTCCTGGCTTTCTTCCCCTGGTTTGCTCAGCTTGCTTTCATGTAGAACCCGACTACCAGCCCAGGGTTGGCACCACCCACAATGCCCCCCCCAATCACTAATTGAGAAAATGCCTTTCAGCTGGATCTCATAGAGACATCTCCTCAAAGGAGGCTCCTTTCTCTGTGATAACTCCAGCTTGTGTCAAGTTAACACACAAAACCAGCTGGCGCAGTGAAGGTGGCATCCATGCATTTCATGCCACAGTGCTTTACGGTAGACTGTTCTCAGCAGGCTTGTGTCAGTCAATCTGAAGTTCTGCTGAATCCTGTTCAGCCTATGAGGGGAGTCAGTCACTGAGCCACTGCAATAGAAAGTTCCTGGAGTCCGAGAGCCAATATGGAGCTGTTCCTGACTCTCTAGAATAGTCCAAATATGCACAATGTATCTCTTGCCAAGGTGGTTCCTGGCTGCAATACTGTGTTTGTTGGGAGAGGTTGTTGTGTGTCGGGGCAGAGGGGGCCATTTTGGAAGATAAAGTGACTTCCTTTTCTATTGTGAGATATTATGTCGATTTCTGGTTTCTTGCCTAGTTAGGCTGTAATGCATTGGTGCTTGTGAGACGTCCTGGCTTGGGTCATTGGTATCCTTGCTGATAGAATTTGCTGGCATTCTCTCTTCATTTTTAACCCCTACGTAGTAGAGATATTCTCCCTTGGCTGTGGAGCCAGGGTCATAAGTGTTAGAATATGTTTTTTTCCTTCTTGCTATAGCTTTTATCTTTTACCTCCAGACTTTAAAACTTTTGTTTTTCTTCTTTTGAGTCCAGTCCCCCCTCATGTCCACTCACCTTGGTGTGTATGCTTGCTGCTGGGTCTTCTTTGTGGGAGAGCAGGTGTCTGACTAGTTACCATCTTCTTCCAGAAGTTAGTGTCCTCTCTTAGTTCCTCATACTTCCTTTATTTCTGTGTGTGTTTTTGTGTGTTGTGTGTGTGTGTCATGCATACACATGAGTGTGCACATGCATGAGGAAGCCAGAGCAAGACTTTGAATGCTTTCCTCTTTGATTTCTGCATTGAGAAAACTTGCCATGTTGTCTAGGGTGTCTGGATGGAGACCTTTTAGTATCTACCTTTCTCTACTCTTCAATGCCAAGGTTACAAGAATATGAGCCACGTTTAGCTGTTTATATGAGTGCTGGGAATTTGAACTCAAGTCCTCATGCCTGCCTAGCAAATGTTCTTACCCATGAAGCTATTACCTAGCTTTGAGATGTACATTAAAGTGAAACACACACACACACACACACACACACACACACACACACACACATCTCAGAGAGAATGGGTCCTAAGATATTATACACAGCTGACATTCCAAGGAATCATTTTCTGGCTTTTGTGGTCCCAACATTCCCTCTCTGGATCTTCCACTCCTTGTAAGTCACATAGTAACAGATGTTGAGCTCTCTGAGAAGAGAGTAGAAACTTAGAGATAGCTTCCGAGAAAGACTAATAGCATCTTGTTCAGAAGTGGTTTTTAATAACAAGATAGTATCACTTACCCAGAAGTTCCCTAAGAGAGGGAAGCCAGAAGAAACACTTAATCTGAACAGGATGCAAAGACTGAAGACATTGGGCGAGTGAGATGGTTCACTGTGTCAAAGCGCTCTCACTCAGCAAACTGAGTTCAATCCCCAACATTCCCATGTACAAATGGAAGAGAACTGAAACTTACTCCACAAAGTTGTCCTCTGAGCTCAATATGTGGGCTATGGCAGGTGTGCCTTCCCATATCATGCTATCCTGCATTCATACACATTAGTAATAATAAAAAATAAAGTAATAAATGATAATAATAATAATAATAAATAGTAATAATACTAATAGGAACAAATAAAAAGAAAGGAAGATCTTGCTTTCCTGATGTCTGTCCTCAGCTGTAAGGCACAGGGCATGATTAATCTGCAGGTGTGTGTGCAGACAGATATTTTATACACACATGTGATACATGATGCCAGGAAGTAAGTAAACTCAGGTTGAGGGGGATGCAGAGAGGGAAGGGGAGTGCATCATAAACAAGCCTAAACTTTTCCTTAAGTCATTACAGCAAAAAATGTTAGGTGTAGACAGTCACAGAATAGCTCTTAACTCTTAGCCAGGGTGTGATTATGACTATTTAAAACTTGTCTCTTTAAAAATCTGTTTTTGTACCCTCATGTGCACTTTTAGTCTGACTATTAACATTCTCCTTAAACCACAAGGACTTATAAACACATCATTGCCTGTTTCCCTACAGAATCATCTTTTGGTTTAAGTCCCAGCACATGGTGATGCACAGAGATTGTCAAAGTGCTTTATCTTCAACATGAAAATTTCTTTTCCTGTAAGAAAAATCAGTCGTTAAAAGGGATGATGCATATCTTAAGTCAGCTTGGGGGTGGGGGGAGGAGCTTGCATGTTTGACCTCAGTGGCTTGGTAGTGAATTGTGTTACCATCTAACATGAATGAATTTGAAATCTATGTGAAGTTCCCCTGTTTTGACGGTCAGTTCAGTTCAGGGTGCGAAACCATTCCCATAGAAGTCAAGGAATAGATGAACAGTGTCAACTCAGCTTAATATTTTTGGCTGCCTCATGATTCATTTTGTACAATAGCATGTATGAACAAAAGCAAGCGCTAATTCTAATTCAAACACCAGAATTCAGAGTTTAAAGCCACCTGAAGGTACAAAGCAATGTTCTTTATACACTGGTGTTTATGTGCACTGGTGTTTATGTGCACTCAGTTTATGCACCCTCGGTTTGCATTCCATATTTGTGCCACAGAAGGAAGTTCTTTAATGAATGACTCTCAAGTGCAAATTTGCAAGGTCAAATTCAAACACAGAAGATTGTTGATTGAACCTGCCCTGAGTGATTGATTGCTCCTTAACAGTTTGCTAGATTATCAATCAAAATATTGACTGATTTCTTTTTATGAATTACAAAAGTCATTTTCTGTCTTTGTCTAATTAAGCTTAATGAGAATGAAAATCCTTTCGGGGAGAGGAGAAGGGATATAACAAGTACAAACAATCTAGGGTATTATCGTCGTCTGTGGAACAGAGGGGTCCCAAAGAGCTGGGCCATAATCAGAAAGCAGAACTTTCCAGAGTGTGAACCTTACTCTTGGCCCAATGGCTCTCTATCAGAAAGGGAGGTCTCGACCAAGTTCCTCATCTCTAGAGTTCTCTTTTCATCACTGGGGCTAGGGCCCTGCCTGTGAGAGTTTGGATTCCTGAGCATTCCTTGGAACTTAGGATGGAATCAAGGATGACCCTCTGATCTAAGCAGTTCGACATGGTGGGGTCCTTCTCCTGGAGATTTGAACTTGAGACCTGCTCTTTCCAGATATGAGCCCTACAGTTTTGTTTCCAGAGACATGTTGTGGCCTGATGGCATGTTTCCCTCTGTTTTTGCTCAGTTCTAGTTTTTAAAAACCAAATTCTAAAATCAGACATATTTTCTCTTTCAGTTAGGCCCTGTGGCTTGAATTTGGTTACGTACTGGCAAGGTCTTCCAGATGGATGGCTGAGGGGAATTCCCACATGCTGTCCTCCCTCCTTCCCCCCAGGATCTTTCTCAAGTGGAGTTCACTGCAGACCTCAGGCTTTTTTTCTGAGGTGTAGAAGCACCTTTGCATTCCCTGCCCATAAAAAGTCATTGTTCTGATCTTACTGTTAAATGTTTGGTTTCTAATCAACTGGAACCTCACATTTCCCTCAATATAAATAATATGAAATGTGATGGCTCCAGAACTCTGTCTTTCCTTTTAAAATCTGTCTTGTTATAGTAACTGGACAATTTTTGAAAAAAAAAATCACCCTGTCTCACCTCTCTGATAATTAAACTTTAATTTTTTTCCACCTTGTTCTGGCTCCACACACGTTTAAACATTTAAAGCTGCGGGTGGTAAGGTTTCTGGATCAGTCATTCTGCCACTGGCCTGGCACAGAAGTAGCCATGTGTGACATGTATGGGCACAGCTGTATTCGATCAATCTTTCTTTATAAAACCGTGTGGCTAGCAGGATCCACAGAAAGCTCCTGCCGGCTGGGCCTCGCCCAGCTCTGCAGCTTTACCCTTAGACTTCCCCCATCGCACACAAATTCTGAAACCAACTTCTCTCTGTTCTATTAGGCGCTCTACATATATCCCTCTCTATTCTGTTGCCCCAGTGATGTGCGGCATGCTGGTATTTTTTTTAAAAAATACATTTCCAGAAGCAATATATCCACATGACTTTATCATACTATGCTGTCATATTGTTTGTTAAAATTATCATGAAGATTTATTGGAGAAAGCATGATAAGAATGAATAATCAAAGCAATTCAATGCAGGCATAGAGGGTCAAATCCATAGTCTTGGCTCCTTGGAATGCTGTTGTAGAAGGATCTCTAGGGTAAAGGAGTTGGAGAGCACCCTAGCCCACATTGTGGGACCTGGATTAAAAAAAAAAAGCAATCTTCTGCCATTTAACAATTCAAAGATTATGGCATACCAATACTATGAGACAGGAAGTAGCCAAAGAACTGCATCATTTTATTTTTTATTTTATTTATTTATTTATTTATTTACTTATAATTTTTTATTGATTGAAAAGGGAAGTAAAGGGAAGTAAAAACACTTTACGATAAAATTAAAGATTTACATGGAAAATATTTCAGATAAACACATTAAAATTGACAATTTTCATAGAAATTAAGGAGTAATGTGGTGAACATGCAAAACATTACTAAATTAGTTGAAATATGGGATAGGAACATTTTATGATAGAATTGAAGATTTACATGGAAAATATTTCTGATAAAATTATAGAAAAATGTACAAAAATATGTTAGAATTGAAGATTATCATGGAAAATTTTATATAGATATAATAATGATAGGCATAAAAGTATTCCTAAGTCCCAGCTGCTCCATTGATCTTAGGCCCTGTGTGCTCCTAGCTGGGTCCCCTCCAGAGAGAAGGTGGAGATCTCACCTCTGCACTCAAAAGTGAAAGCCTGCTGGGAGATCACTCCCTCCTTGAGGGCTATGCACAGAAGTCTGTGGAGTCTCCTGGCTCCCTGGTGTAAATAGCAGCAGGAAGACTTCTGTCCCAGCTGCTCCCATTTTATTTATTTTTTGATACCTTCATATATGATCATCTACATTACCCCTGCCCTCCCTCTCCTCCCTCCAACTCTCCTGCATCTCCACCGTGACACACATGATCTCTTCCTTAATTACTGTTGTTACATGTGTGTGCTTGCACGTGTGCACTTGCACGTGTGCACATGTTTATATAACTTAGTCCATTTAGTTTTGCATGTATGTGCCTATCCCTGCAGCTGACCACTTGGGATTGGACAGCTCACACAGGAGATTGTCCCTGGAGAAGATTTACTGTCTCTGTGTGAGGAGCCACTGATACCTGTAGCTATTCATTGTGGGGGTAGGTCCCTGATGAATTCTTCATGCCCATTTCTGCAAGTCTATTACTGTTGTCATTATGCCAACCTTGTGAATCTTTAGAGATAAGCACAGCTCTCATGCTCATCCAAGAGCCATCTTTCTGGAAGAGAAAAAGACTGTTAGAGAGATCAATAAAAATGGTGAGACCGTAAAGAATAAGTGGCTGTGTGGTGGCTGCCCCCAACTGACATATCTTCAATGCGATCTCTACACCCAATGCTCAAGAAAAATCATGGAAGAGTGGGTGGAAAGACTGCAGGAAGCAGAAGACCAGGGCATCTGCTGTGAAATGGTGTCTGCTATATATGAATTGGAAGTTACACCCGTGAGCTCTCAACAATGAGGAATTTGAGAAATATATACATATGCTCGCTCCTTTGCTGGTTCCAACCAGTGACGCCATCTTATCCTCACTTCATCCTGCAGCAGAAGCTGCTGCTCTTTTTTGTCCTTTCGTCTATGCCAATCTTAAAACCACTAGCCAGTTTTAAACACAGAGACCAACCGGGTCCTGCCTGAACAACAAAAAGTTCTCCCTCACTGAACTCCTACTAGACTGTATGGTACTGTTTTAATCTTCTTCTACTTACCTTAGCTCAGTAACTACAGGATCCAGCCAGGTATCTGTCTTAGTGGATTTTTATCTATTCCCAACAGCACAGATCAGTTTATCAAGAGTAGGTATTATGTGATTGGTTAATAATAACAAGTTAAAGAATTGTAAAAATTTATAAAATGATGCTTCTTTTATTTGATGAAGAGAAGTGTCTATTTTGTGTTCGGATCAGAGTCACAGGCAAATCTCCACTGTACCAGTTTATAAAAATGTCCTCACACAACTGAACTTGCACTGAGGATTTTGTTAGCCAAGTTTGCTACAAATGAAACCTATTGGCCATTTGGGGATTGACAACGTTCCTACTGCTCCTTCAGAGAACTTTCCAGGGAAACTGGGATGGATAATCTAGACACCATATGTGCTGTTAACATAAAGTTAGATATGCGTTAATCAAGTGGTTTCCATGAGAAACATGAGGCCTCCAAGACATGAAGAAATTCTCGTTAATTGTACTTCCTATGGTAGTCACTCCAAAGAGTAAAATTACATTTCAAACTTTTCATCTTAAAAAAAGCAGTTAAATATCCAAAGCTGAAATATCTTGGAGTAGAAACACTGTGGCTGTTAAAAATGTTACATAAACAAGTTAGAAGCAAGTAAAAAGAGCTTTTATCTTTTTCATGTGACTCCAGAATGAGAGAAAGGAAGAAAGAGGCAGGCAGGGAGAGATGGAGGGAGGGAGAGAAAGACAGAGACAGAGACAGACAGAGAGACGGAGAGATAGAGAGAGCCAGAGCCAGAGATGGAAAGCTAGAGAGACAAACACACACACACACACACACACACACACACACACACACACAGAGAGAGAGAGAGAGAGAGAGAGAGAGAGAGAGAGAGAGAGAGAGAGAGAGAGAGAGAGCACTTGTGAAAACAAATAACCATGGATGTAAGACATGGCGCAGACATGGGTGTTAGCTGCCATCCCCCCACTGGGAACAAGGACACATAGCCATGAATTCCACCATCTGCATGCACTGGCTGACACCATTCATACTTGTACTTGGCTACTGTTCCCAGGCCAACCTGTTCTTATTATTTGTTTCTTTGGAGGAAATTTCTGAATAAGGAGGAAACAATATTGGATGCTGTTAATCTTGAATACCTCAAATCCACTTGGTTTGAAACTGGAAATGTTTATAAAAGATAATTCAACTACTAATTACCTTAAAACAATGTTCTATCAAAATTAGCTTCTTAACATTTCCAAATCTTTTATTATCATAGCATAAAATAAATATTAATATCATTTAAAGCATTCTAGATAATCATATATTGTAACTTCTTGGAAGTAGGTATGGATATAAACATGTAATTTGTTGAATTTGGGAGTAGCAGTTTGAGAGATTATACTGATTTATCACCATAGCTATATGTGTTTGCTTCCTTTTTGAACTGCTTTTTCCTGTAATCAATCTAATTTTTTTGAATCTTGTCTAAAATTCCTACTTCAACACTGAATGTTAAGGTAGCCAAAAGATGTTTGTTTGCAAAATTCTCAAACTATCTGTATTGCTCCTCTTCCCCTTCTTCCTCCACCCACCTTTTTCTTCCTTCTTTTAAAATCTAACGTTGCCTCTTATTTCAAAGGAATAATATCAAAAGAATGGAACAGGTAATTTAAATATTCACAATTCATCATCTCTGGTTAGTTTCTGCCAACTTGACACAACCCTACATGTTTATGGGGAGAGGGAATCTGAACTGAGAAATTATATCTATCAGATGGTCCTTTGGGTAGGTATGTAAGGCACTGTGTTAACTGCCAATTGATGTAGAAGGACCCTCCCTCACGGTGGGCGTGGTCATCCTTGGACAAGCAGACTTGGGCAGAAAGCTGAGTAAAGCAGAGATTCGGAGTTCCTCCTTGGTGCCTGCTTCAGTCTCTGTCTCCAGGTCACTTACTTGAGTTTCTGCTCTGACGCCTGTTGATCATGGGCTTTTGACCTGTAACATGGAGACCAAACTAGGACAGTCTCTTATTTATCACACTTCATTCACAGTGACAGATGGCACCCTGGCTGAGTAGCTTAAGCATCACGGAGATGAAGGAAGGTGAGGACTTGTCTATGTCTTTGATGACTGAAGTGCCACTAGCCACATGCAATGAAAAGGAGCATTAATAGTGAGAAGCCTCCCCACACTCCATATCCTGGTGCTGTGAGTCACAGCTAAGGACACGCCCATTGATTCTTGGCTGCCTGCCCCACCCCAGGTCTCCATTTCTTCCTGGAAATGCTCCTTACCCTCCCCACTCCCCACATTAGCTGCAGATTTCCATTCATTCTCATGGCCATCTGGCCATCCCCCCTGCCTCTCCCCACACCAAGCCCCGAACACCCCACTCCTCTCCTGATCCCCTCTCCCACCTAGTTCCCTCCCTCTAGCTGCCTTCTACAACCATTCCATTCCCCCTTCCAAGTGAGACTCAAGCATCCTTGCATGTGCCATCCTTCCTGTACAGCCTCCCTGCATCTTTGGAGTGTAACATGGGCATTCTGTAATTTGTGGATAATATCCACTCATAAGTGAATATATGCCTTGCATGTCCTTTGGGGACTGGGTTACCTCACTCAGGATGATACTCCCAAGGTTAATCCATTTGCCTGCAAAATTCATGCTGTCTTTGTTTTTCATAGCTGAATAGTATTCCACTGTACAGATGTACTACATTTTCTTTGTCCACTCTTCAGTTTAGGGACACCAAGGTTGTTTCTAGTACCTGGGAGTTATGAATAAAGCTGCTATGAACATAGTTGAGCAAGTGTCTTTGTGGGGTGGTGGGGTATCTTTTGGGTATATGTCCAGGAGTAGTATAGCTGGGTTTTACGTTAGAGCTATTATTATTCCCAGTTTTCTTAGAAACTGCCAAATTGATTTCCAACCTGGTTGTACAAAGTTTGCATTCCTACCAGCAATGGAGGAGTATTCCCCTTGTTCCATCCTCACCAGCATGTGGTACCATTTGTGTTTTTGATCTTAGCCATTCTGACTGATGTAAGATGAAATCGCCTGTGGCCAGACAGAAACCCCAGTGGAGTGATAATCACACCAACCCACATACAAAACTTTTGACTCAAAAGTTACCCTGTCTACAACATATGCAGGGATTGCAGATGGAGAAGAGACTGAGGGAATGGAATGGCCAACCAATAACCAGCCCAACTTGAAACCTATTCCATCGGCAAGCACCAGACCCTGACACTATTAATGATATTCTGTTCACTTGCAGAGAGGAGTCTAGCATGGCTGTCCTCTGAGAAGCCCCACCAGCCAACTGACTCAGCCAGATGCAGACACCCTCAGCAAACAGTGAATGGAGCTTGGGGACTCTTAGGGAAGAGTAGGAGAAGGATTGCAGTCCCTAAGGGAATAGAAACAGCATAGACAGATCAACAGAATCAACTAACCTGGACCCTTGGGGCTCTTAGAGACTGAACCACCAACCAAAGAATACACATGGGCCAGACCTGGGCCTCCCTGCACATATGTAGCAGATGTGCAGCTTGGTCTTCATGTGGGTCCTGAACAACCAGAGTGGGGGCTGCCCCAAAAGCTGTTGCCTGTTATGGAATATGTTCTTCTAGCTAGGCTGCCTTGTCTGGCCTCAGTGGGAGAGGAAGCACCTAGCTTAGCAGAGACTTGACATGCGCGAGGTGGGGTTGGGGGGGTACTCATAGGGGCCCTCACCCAATCAGATAAGGAGAGGGGGATGGGGAAAGGATTGCGGATGGGAGGGGTCAGTGAGCAGGATGTAAAGTGAATACGTGGAAAAAAAAGAGTAGGAAGAAACTCCCACCTGCTGTGGAGTGCTGTGAACAGCTCCCCAGAACACACTCCAGGAAGGCCAGCAACCAGCGTGTGGTGTCCTCCATTGCTACACCATGACCTGATCTCAATGCAAAGACTCCACTCCCTAATTCTTCACCTGGGAAACTCAGTTCTGGTTTGGAGTCTAGCAGAAATGAAAAACAGGGATTCACTGGAAACCAGCAGGCAAGGATGCAGAAAAGGATATTGGATGTAGCCATTTTCAGCATTTCTAGTGTCCAGATAGATGAGTGTTGAATGAATTGGTCTCCGTTGCCTGCCATGCTAATCATCATTTATTGTATGCTTTGTTTTCTTTCTTTAATTTTGTTTTAATGATTGCCTAGTTCCCCTTTGGATGCTGAGACAGAGAAAAATGACTTGAATTTCAAAGCTGGGTTTAAATGAACCTGTATTGAGGATTCGTGTGAGAAATAACCATGTTATGCAGAGAGATAAAAAGGAGACACTAATATGAATCAAAACAAATAGGTCAGGGTTCAAGAAAAAAATACTATATGATCAATATTTTTTCTGGTAGAAATTGAATGCGCAAAAATAATTTCAACCTTCTATAATAATACAACCCAGCAAAAAAAAAATTGTTTTTGAGGAACTAGAGATAACTGCAAGCCCAAGCATATCTTAGGTGGGTGTTCTACCCTTGAACGCCCCTGAACTATATCTCTGACTGGTTTTTTTTGTTGTTTATTATTTGAAGAGTCTCACTAAGTCCCTCAAGTTGGCCTTGAACTCCTTCTGTAACACAGGCAGCACTTAAACTCCTGTTTCAGCCTCCTTAAATATTGCATTTTGAATATTGAGTTATTTGAATGAAGGTCGTATATTGAATATTATATGTCTATGCCACCATGCCCAGTGTCTTAGTCACTTTTCTATTGCTGGGCCAAAACACCATAATCAAGAAAACTTCTTTAAGAAGCATTCCATGTATGGGGGCTGCTTACAGTTTCATAGGCTTAGTCCATTGTCATCATGGCAGGGAGCGTGACCACAGACAGATGTGTTGCTGAAGGAGTTGAGCTACATCTTGATCAGCAAGCAGAATGAGACAGACAGAAAGACAGAGAGACAGAAAGAGACAGACACAGACACTGTGTCTGGCATGGGCTTTTGAAACCTCAAAGCATACCTCTAGTGACATATTTTCCCCAAGGCCACATCTATTTCAACAAGGCCACACCTCCTAGTCCTTCTAATCCTTCTGAAATAGAGCCTCTCCCTGGTGATTAAACATTCAAATGTATGAGCCAGTGGGGGCCTTTCTTATTCAAATCACCACATATACTCACTGCCTTTCATGAGCTTATAGCCATATCATAAAGCAAAATGCATTTAGTTCAACTTCAAAATCCCCCGCATCTTTCAGTCTCCCGTTTACTTAAAAGTTCAGATTTCAGTCTCTCCTGAGTCAATCTCTTATAATCCAATTTCATAAAATCCAAAAGTAAATGATTTACTTCCAACCTACCATGACACAGAGTATACACTGACATTCTGCATGGGAGGAAACGGGCAGAGTGAGAAAATACTTGACAAAAGCAAGACCGAGAGCCAGCAGGGGCAGATTCCAGTTCTATAACTACAAGGGTGAGGTCAAAGGACTCGGCTGGTTCAGCTCTTCCACCTTCTTGACTACAGTGGACTTCTCTCTGGCTGGCTCCAGTAGGCCTCTCATAGCTGTGCATTCTTCACCATCTTGGGGTCTGCAACACAATCCAGGCTTCGTTTTCACACAATGGCCTCGCTGGGCCTCCAACCACAGACTCTTCTGCAACATGCGTGGCCCCAAAGACTCTTCTTAACCTTGAAGGAAAAGTCCACAGCCCCTTATCCTTTTATCCTTCATGACTCCAAAGCTATAACCATGAGCTGAAACTGCTAAGGTCTGCTGCCTGCTTGGTTTGAAACATTGTTTCCTCCTTGAATTACATGTACACAGGCTTTTTATTTTTAAAGTGTTTTGTAGGTGGAAGAAATACATTGGAGCAGTTTTCTTTCACAGGTTGCAGGCCAGGTCTTGCTCCAAGAGCACCACTCCCTTTATCTCATAATTTATAGCAAATTACAAATTTTATCTTTTAGAAATTAGTAAGGAGTTATTCTATCAAGTGATTAATCAATAATAATACACTACAAATAAAGCAGAAGGTATAAGGCTGAAAATTAAAGATATTAAAGAAAAAATAATGTCCAGCATTACTAGGAGTCAAGAATTGTTTTTTGTGAGTAAAAGAGAACCTTCAAAGTAAGCCTAGCAAATAATTGGTATTTTGGCTATATTGAATATTTGGTTATATTCTTAAAATTTCAAAACAATTTTCAAATTAAGAATTAATTTTACATTTAAAAGCATTTCATTGGCATCATTAATGTCTGACATAACAAACTTGTACTACATTGTGTAATAGAAATGAGTATCTACACACATATGTATGTGTGTATGTACACATATCAGGCAGCATGAAGTACTCTGATTCTGTGACAATGAATGTGGAATCAGAGCTCAGCATTTGCCTGTGGAGGTCAGAAGTTGATATTGGGTGTCTTCTTCTTCAATTGGTTTCCACTCTAAATTCTGATACAGGGTTTGCTGCTATACCTGGAGCTCACTGATTGGCTAGATGAGCCGCCTATAACTAGCCAACCAGCCTCTGACTTGTCCAAAGTAGAAAATTCATATTGGTACAGTAACATGAACATTAATAGTATTGGGTACTAATTGGCACTATTAGAAAAGCGAATTCACTCCAGTTCCACCAAAGTCCCTGGTGACAGCTATATTCTGCACTGGGACAACACATAGGATGTGGCATTTTATATGATGGTCATGACTTCTCAGTCTCACCTTCCTACATAAACTTCCAAACGATCTCAGATTTACTGAGGAGTTGCAGATACAAAGAGGCATTTTCTCCTGGACCACTTTGATAGTGAATTGTTTTTGTCACAAGCTACTATATCCAAGGGCTTCTGTTGTATTTCCCTAAGTCTGGTCACTCTTTGACAGAGGCACAAAGTTTTTTCAACCATTCCAGTAAAGTCCTTGAGAGTGCAGTGATTCACTTAAAAAATGCACATTTCATGTGGCTGCTATATCTCTTTGTCTTTGATGCGTACAATTCATAAGTCTTTTCTTTATACATTTAAAAGATCCAGGCTAGTGGGATTATAGAAACCCCATCGATTTAGGGTTGTATAATGATTTTTCATGATTGGATTCAGGTTATATGTCTAACACAGTTATATACTAAGTAATACAGTATTCTTTTCATTATGTACAATAAAATTCAAAAGTTAGTTGCTTATATGTGTGTGTGTGTGTGTGTGTGTGTGTGTGTGTGTGTGCAATAGCACATGAACACATGTGGAGGACAGATGTTGATTGCCCTCCTCAACTGTATTTCATCTTATTTGTTTAAATGTGTTTTTAATTGGGATAGAATTACATCATTTCCCTCCTCCCTTTCTGCCTGCAGCCCCTCCTGGCTGGTTACCCTGGCTTGAGCCCTTTACTTGTGCCCTTTCACTCTCGAGATGAGTCCTCTTTTTCTTTATTATTACATACATATATAAATAAATGTGCGTGCACACACACATGCACACACACATATATATATACACACACATATGTATATATCTTGTTAAGCCCATCTAATTTTGTGAGAGAACGTATCTCACTGAACCTCCAGCCAGCCCACAGTAGCCTGTTTCTTCCTCCTGGCGCTGAGATTACAGGTGTGTGCTGCCATGGCCGTGTTTCATGTGCACCAGGTGATCAAATTAAAGTCCTCATGCTTTACTGAATGAGCCATTTCCTGGCTCCCATCCCTTAGTCTTAGATCATTGCTGCTGACATTAACTTTGATAACTGGATTGAGAAAATACCTGAGAGGCTTATCTATGTAAAGTTACTTAGTTTTTATCATGTATAAATATTTTGCGGTGATTACTTCTATAAATGCGCTTTTCACATACACATAAGGAGGGGCTCATGGCCTCTTATCAAATAAATTGTAATGTTCTACCATTGTTCATCTAAATAGCTTTTTATTTAGAATAATATATTCGTTGGTGATAAAAACAAAATGAAAAACTCACGGAGGTTCTCTTCTGTGTGTACTTCATCTAGTTTCCCCTGATGGTTATATTTTGTTACTATAGCACAGTATAACAACCAGGAAACTGACATGGATACAATCTACAAAGTGTATCCAGATCTCCTTGGTTTTATTTGCATGTGTGGTTCTCTGTAATCTCACATTTGCGTGTCTCACATAAAGGCTAGCACAATAGCGATGCAGAATTCCTCCCTGAACCCTGGGCACCCTTGGATTACCTCTTTGAAATTGCTTCCACGCCCTCTTTTCTTTAATACTAAAGTCTCAAGAACCACTAATATGTTCTTAACTTATTTCTTTAACTTTATTTTAAGGACATATTAACAGGAAAATAAAGGGGTGTACTGGGTGGTTTTATGTCAACTTGACAAAAGCTGAAGTCTTCTGAGAGGAGGAATCTTATTTGAGAAAACGGCTCCAGAAGATTAGGCTGTAGGCAAGTGTTGGTCTGATGCTGCTTGTATTCAAATGCTAAATTCTCTATCCCAAGATCTGCTTGCTCCAAGATCTACCAGCTTTTTGTTTTTTATTAGATTTTTTAAATTTATATTTCAAATGTTATCCCCTTTCCTAGTTTCCCCTCCGAAAATACCCTATCCTATCCCTCCTCCCCCTGCTCACCAACCCACCCACTCCCACTTCTCTGTCCTGGCATTCTCCTACACTGAGGCATCGAGCCTTCTCAGGACCAAGGGCCTCTCCTCCCTCTGATGTCCAACAAGACCATCCTCTGCTGCATATGCAGCTGGAGCCATGGGTCCCTCCATGTGTACTCTTTGGTTGGTCGTTTAGTCCCTGGGAGCTCTGGGGGTACTGGTTGGTTCATATTGTTGTTCCTCCTATGGGGCTGCAAACTCCTTCAGTTCCTTGGGTCCTTTCTATACCGGCTTTTGCAGTATAAACTTATTCAAGTTATTCATGATTGGTTAATAAAGATGCCTACAGCCTGTGGCTGGGCAGATGAGAGGTAGGTGGGGCTTCAGATCTGGGGCTTGGGGTCTGAGGCAGGGACCATGAAGAGAGGGGGTGGAAGAAGGAAGAGGCACCATAGGGGTGGGCGGGTCATGAGTGCACGGCTGTGAGGAGTAGGAGCAGTCTACAAAGAACATGTCATATCTTGAGGTTATTGATGGGAAATAGAAAAAAATAGCATAAAGGGTTGATATCTGCTGAGCTATAATGCTTATTATAAATATGAAGAGTTTGTATCTTTTATTTAGGAGCTAAATGATCTAAGGTGGGGTAGAAACCCTCAGATAATAGTTACCACAACATACAAGCCTGTAGGACATTTTAATTAGTGATTGATGGGTCCAGCCCATTATGGGTGGTACCACCCCTGGGCTGGTGGTCCTGGGTTCTACAAGAAAGCAGGGCAAGCAAGCCATGGGGAGCAAGCCAGTTGTCCATAGCTTGTGCATCAGCTCCTGCCTCCAGGTACCTGCCCTGTTTGAGTTCCTGTCCTGACTTCCTTCAGTCAGTCATGAATAGTGCTCTGCAACCGTAAGCCAAATGAAGCTTTTCCTCGCTGTTGTGTTGGTCAATGCAGTGACGATCCTAACTAGATTGGAATGTATCCATTTTAGATTTGGATTTTTTTTTTAAATTAGCACACTTTGGTTGAGATGGAACCAAGATCTTCCAAGTTTCAGTAGTTCATTGGTTTTATTGTCGATTAACAGTATATATCGTGAATATAGCCATTTGTTCAGCCTGTAACTACTGGTTTGAATGCACAAGCACCTCTAAAAGTTCATATGTTGGAACTCAAATGCCAAGGTGATGATACTCAGAAATGGGACCTTGGAGGGTGACTGGGCCGTGAGGATTTTGCCCTCCTGAGAGAGATCGGTGCCCTTTAACAAAGACTGTAGGCCGTGACCTCAGCCCGTTAGACCTTTCTGCCTCCTTCCACATGAGGATGCTGCAAAACAAATCACCCTTGACACAAAAGCTCTCCTCAGATCCTGAACCTGCTGCCTTGGTCTGGGGCTTTGCAAGTTTGTAGGCATCCCAAAGCAGGCCCAAAGCAGGCTTTCTCACACCAAAGCCTTTCTCCTCTTCTTAGGCTCAGACAGCTCAGTGCTCCTCTTGACTCCCATATAACTTCAATGTTAGGCTTAGCTTTTGACTCATGAAGAGATAGCACCTTCTCACATGGCTATCCTCCTCACCATTCCCAGGTTCTGATACCAACTCTAGGCCACCCCTTTAGCACGTGGGGCATCCTCACTCCGCACAGTCTCAGACAGCCTGTTCTGAGCTACTATACCTCCTCTTGGTAACCAAAAGCTAGTTGGCTTTCTAGGGGATTTTGGCTGAATCATTCAACAATGGACAGAACAGACACCTGGACTGTGTATAAGGGAAAATGGACATTATAAAACAAGACTTGAGGATGCAATAGTCTGTGAGGGGAGCAGGGAAGATCTTGACTTTCCTGGTGCGTGTAGTCAGTAAGGACCTGTTTGGTAGAGGTGAGAGTACAGAGTCAAGTTGCGATACTGTTGTTGAGAGTCATAAATTGTTAGGAAATGGGATTCCATTTACAACCAGTTTTATACTTGAGAAAATTAAACATAACTGGAGAGTGTAGGAAACACAGACACATGGAATACTATTAGGCTAACTCCACTGAAAAGTGAGAAAGTGACTGAGGACAGAGCTAGCACAGAAAGCACCATATAAGAGATATACTCACACAATTCTTTCTTCCAGTGCGTCAGTCTATCCATGAGCTGGTTTGTGAAGCCCCAAATTCATACAAGAGAAGGCATTCATCAAAGTAGATTCTGACTCCTGGCATACTGCGGTGTTCTGGATGCTTCCTCAAAGCAGATTCAGTGCCCTGGCTTGTTGGGATGTTCTAGATGCTGTGACTGTAGAAGCTACAGTTGCACCATCTGGATCTGTGCTTCAGGACTAGGACACCCTCTCACTTAGAAAAGCTGCCCGTGACGGCTCACAGCTGAGTCCCTGATTACTGTGGCTAGCCAAATCAGGTTTCCTGCCAGAGCTTGTGCCCCTAGGTGAGGGACAGTCCAAATCTGATCACAGAATTTAGGCCCCTGCCTCTCTCCTCAGTTCAGGACGAGCATGGATGCTCATTTCGGCTCCAGAGTTACTTTTGAGGCTGGCTGAGGTTTCCTCTGCAATTATGTCCTGTTTGGGACCATTTTTGTATCCTTCCTCCCCTGAAAGGATGCTCCGATTCACACGTGGTCCTAGTTTCATGTCTCTTTCTAAGAACCTGGGTTGTAAGCATCTAGTCCCAAATGCAGATAGATGTTGATAGCTTTCTTGTGATATAGACTGAAATCCTAAGTGGTCTCATACATATAGAATCTAATTTATAGGTAATTACACCTCCCCAAACCAGTCACAGGAACTCATTCAGACATAGGGGAAATTTAGTTCTTTTATGACCAGGCCTGATAAAAGCTGAAATAGGCTTTATCACCTGTAGGCATTGAAGATTTATTTTCTTCCTCTGAATCACTTTAGATACCACACAATGAATCACTTCCGACATGATGTGTAGATGAATCACTTCTAGCACTAGACATCCCAGAGAGTCATGTCCATCATTGTGCCTGCCAGGCAAAGAAGCCTGCTTGTAAATAATGCAGATTCCTTTAAAAAAATTTTTTTAGATCTAAACTATGTTTTTAAATGTTTACCTTTATTGTTACTCATTTGCTTATTTACGTATTACTTGTTGGTAAATGTAGATAGAAATAAATTAATTTCCATGCAAATTTCTTGAGACCAGGGTGAATAGCATTCTAATTTAGTTTTAAATTATGTGTATATGCGAGTGTTTGTGTGAGAGCATTACATGTACAGGTTGCTCACAGATGCCAGAAGAGGGCTTTGGATGCCCTGGAGCTGAGTAGAGGAGGTTATGAATCTCCAGACATAGGTGCTGGGAACTGAAATCTGGACCTCTGCTTAGAATGCATGCTCTTAGCCATTGGGCCATCTCTTCAGTCCTGCATTTTTGCTTAGAATGTTGTAAGACACATTGCAGGTAGGTATCCACAAACATCTGTTAACAGAGATTGGTACATAAACAATTATGTAAAATGGAACATAAGTGTGTGTCTTCATCTCTTCCTTTTTCCTTCCCTCCCTCCCCCTAATTCCCAGAACCTTTGTGTTCCTTTTCCCATTCTTGCAGGAAAAGGAAGCTTAGTTTGAAACTTTTGTGCTCACCCAAGCCCTTAGTCCCCTTGGAGATAGAAAAGGGAAGTGGTGCTGTTGTCTTAGGTCAACATGGCCTGGAGAGAATTCCAAGTGTATTCTGGCTCTCATCTCCTTCATTACTGCTCGTGAAAAGCATGGTCAGCAGCAACATTTGCCAGGGACACTCCCAAGGAAGGACTGACCTAGTTTTAGCTTGAGCCCATGTCCTTGGACTCCCCACAGTAAGAAGCAAATCAGGACGGCTGGTTACCCTAATAACCAAAAACCAGTAAATATTTTTAACACCAATGTGATTTGGTTGACTTTTGGTCTCTGCTGGTTGAGGCTATTTCTTGGTTTGTGGTCACTCTTGCATGAGCAAGCTAGTGAAATGCAAGACTTCTAGAACTATGCTGAACTCATCATCTACACAAACCAACAAAGATCCGTGAGGGCCATGCTTTAGTATATCAGTTACTTCTATTGGCCTTGTGATCCAGGAAGTGCTGTGTACAGAGAGTGTATTTGCTGTAATTTTGGTGTAAGAGAAGATATCAAAGTCCACAACATGAGCAAGCAATGAGTCAAGAAACTAGCGGCAAAAGAAGCCAATTATCAAGCTACAGCATATCTTTTCAAATTGCTTCTTGAAAACACTTTCACAGTTTCTTGCAGACTTCATTCACCCAAGATTTTTATTAAGTGATATGATATGGTACAGGCATGGTATTAGTTGGTAAAAGTACTCAAAGTGTGAGTCTCTTTTGATTAGGATTAAAGTTGAAAATGGAGACCCAACTGCAAGTCTCACAAAAGTCATTTACTATCTGAATTCTGGGCATTAACTGAACAGTTCCTAGTACGCCATAGGTACTCAATAAATATTCCTTAAAGTGACTGTCTCCTATCCTCAAAGAGCTGACATTAACCTATCTGGCTGTAAATCAAAAGTATCATAAATAAGAAGTTAAATTAGATAGTGACCAACAATACACATGCAAAAGAGCAGCCTGTAGGCACCACAGGAACTTTTTATCATAAAGCATTGACTTCTTAAAGCATGAAGGAGGAGGCGCTGCCTCCGCTCAGTCATTCTGTGTGTACCAGTGACATTGAAAGCTCTAAAAGCGACATTGACAAGGCAAAAGCGGAAGTCGCAGGTGGATGTGGTGGAGAGGAGAGGGGAGGGCGAGATGGGGCAGAGAGAAGGATCAGTAAGCAGAAGTCTGCGAGACTTTGGTGAGAGCAGATGAACTCACCCCAGATGAAGCCTTACTGTCATTCAGTTTGTTCTGAATCATACATAACCATAAGTTGTACACATTGCACAATGCTGTCAAGCTACCCAGATTTATCTCCTCGACTACCTAGCCTTCTCAAGGTGAAATCCTTGACAGCTGGGCTCAGGGAGAATGGGACAAGATAGTCCGAGGTGCGATTTTCCATTGCTAAAAGAAGTCATCTCTGTTTGGCCCCTTGCGGTTTCTCGGTTTCTCTTGGCTGGGAGAAATGCAAATTGAAGGCCCAGTGTCAGCTGTGGGATAACCTCCCTGTACATTATTGATCACAGGTGTTCCAAAGAGGCCCTAAATCAATACAGGCTACTACCATTACTCTTGGTTGCCTACCAGAACTTGATGTCAAGACCCTTTGGCTATAGACCCCACACATTTTGGATACAGGACTTTGAGGAATCCTTCTGGAACTGACCTGGAGTCTCCCTGAAGTCTAGCTCTTACCTTCTTAGAATGATTATGTAGCTGCCAAGAGAGAGAAGCCATCAACAGTCCCGCCCACCAGTGAGACATGCAGGCCACAAAGTGATTAGCATGGCGAGACAGGCCCATTTCTACAATAACAGTACAAATGCTAGAGGGTGGGAGCCACTTTCTGACCGGGGTTAAGGCCTACTCCACAGAAAGAAACGTATCTGATACTGTAAGTCTGGCCAAGAACCCGTGGCTATGGTGCTCACGGGCCACAGGATCGAACCTACTACTCCGGGGGAAATAAATGGACATCTAAGCAAACGGCCCTCTGAAGTCTTGTCACTCCCTACTCATAGATCAGTGCAGCTCGTAGACCTCATCAGACAAGTTTCTAGGTGCAGGGCATGGTGGTTAATGCATAAACTCACCAATGGTCACACCAAGGAGAATAAATACCCTTGGGATGTCCAGCCACAAACTGGACAACGAAATCACAAGGCCTCCTTAACCTTCCAGGGCAATCCAGGCAGGGTGGCAGTAGGGTGAGTGAAAAGATTCCAAGAGCTCAAGGTTAGGGCCGCCAGAGCAGAGCACTGGCCTCTGGACACGACAGGATTGTTGAACTCGGAACACACAGCCCCCGAGGCTGTCGCATAAGACCCGCAGAAGATCAAGCCGGTCAACGGCTAGCACATTTTATGAGACCTCCCCCCCCCACACACACTTTACAGTGGAGCTCTGCAGAGTAGATGGTTTCTGAGTGGGGCTGGAGTTTTCTTCAAGGATGTGGTTCTTTGTAGGGTTAAACCTACTCCGGTGGATGGTATGTGGACTGCTCAAATTGGAGTCTATGGGTTCTTGATAAAAGGAGAAGGGGACATAGTGGAGGGCTGTGTGGGGGGAGGTAAGGGTTGATGTCAGAGGAGTTAGAGGGAGGTGTTGGGGGTGTATGTGAAAATATATATGATCAATACACGTCGCATGAAACTCAGAATTAATGAAAACTGGAAAAATATCAAGTAGGACAAAAAAACAGAGAGGAAGAAAAGGGAAGTCCCCTTTCTAAAACACTAAGGCCTGTGTCACTAGGTCGGTGTGTGATGGCTGAGGAGTGCAGGGATGAGGCATAAGGCCATCACTATCCAGGAGACAGCTGCTCTTGAGTCTCTAAACCACGCTGAGGGCCCTTCCAGCACAGCTGGCGAGAACAGGCCGGGCCAGGCTTGCGGGAGAGTTGGGTATGTTTAGTATCAAGAGGACGTTTGTTTTTCAGAACTCCTCTCTCCCTTCAGAAATCTGGCAGGCGTTAGTCATCCGCTGCTCAGCACGAACCCCTAAGTGTGCTTGTGTGGCTCGGCGGGCTTCCTCCCGGCGCCCCGCCCTCGGGCTCGCACGAGCAGACCGGTCAGCGCCCACCCCGCAGGCCTGGGGGTGCCCCGCGACCTGCTGCTCCCCCGGGTGCTCAGCATCCCAGGCTGCAGAGGCTCGCCCCGCGGCAAGGCACGGCGCCAGGTTGGGGCAGGGAAGAAAGTTGTAAAGTGCGGCGAGGCGTTGGGCGGTCGGAGGAGGAGAGGCGGAAGGGGAGGACTCGGCTGAGTTCCCGCAGCGATCGTGGGGTTCTTCGGCGCCTGTCCCGTAGCTCGCCACAGCAGCTAGACGCCAGCCTCTCTGCTCCCGGGTGGGCGCCAGAGACCCGGCGGGAGGCAGCGAGGAACTTGTCCTGTGCGAGCTGTCGCCGCGGGCCTCATTGTCTGTGCAGCAACTCTCCGGAATCCGGAGTGGGAGGACTGGACTCTGTCCACTGGGATTTGCCCAGAGTTCCGGCGGCAGCTGTGGCGGCCGCGGAGACTCTCTTTGTCCTCCCAGGACCTCGCTCTCTCCCCTCGGTGGCAGCTGTTGGGTGGCTCTGAGCTTGGAGCCGGCATCCCAGCCCCGCTCAGCCTCTGACCCCCGGGGTGAGTCCCCGGTGACTCCGCCTCTTTCGCATCTCTACTCTGTGAAGCTCGGAAGCCAGACCCCGGAGCCCTAGGGGCTGTGAGCCTGACGGAGCTGCCTGGCCCGGGCCACAGGATGGTGGCGGGTCGGTCCCGGGCGCGCAGCCCCGGGAGCTGGCTGTTCCCTGGCCTGTGGCTGTTGACTGTGGGCGGTCCGGGGTCTTTGCTGCAAGCCCAGGAGCAGCCCTCTTGTAAAAAAGCCTTCGATTTGTACTTCGTCCTGGACAAGTGAGTGAAGGAGGACTGTGGGGTCAGGGTCTTCTGGGAGGAAGGGCAGCGCTGGGTCAGCTAGGACTGAAGTTGAGATGGGTTTGGGTTCTGGGAAAGGCAATGGGAACTCTCCCTAGCGTGCATGTGGCTGATTCCTTTCAAAAGCAAGCTCATTAGCTGTACAGGGATAGAGGCGGGGAGACTCCAGGGCTACTTGCTTCTCCAGAGGAGAGGCATGCACTGCACTGCTTTTTGTCCTGCAGTCTCTTGGGAAATGGAAGTGTGGCCACCTGCATCTTGTTTCATTCCAGGAGCTTTTGCGCCTCTTTGACCTCTTTGTCACTCCCCTCGATGCCTACAGACATTCGAAAGTTTGCCCAATTTTGTCCTGATCACAACGATTTTGTGGGAGCCGGGGCGGGGGGGGGGGATCCTTAATATATCCAATGTGGTTTGCATTTCCTAGAAATGAGGTCTTGCGTTTTTATTTTGAAAAGCCAGGTCGCACTCTAAACAGTTCATAAGCAAGTTACCCCCTGGTTTTCTTGATTCAGCCTGAACAGCAAAGTTTCAGCTCTGAACATGAACACGCACTTAACTTTGAAGAGGGGGACCAGTCCCCCGCACCGTGTCCCCCGCCCCGCCCCGTGTCCCCCCGCCCCGTGTGCCCCACCCCCCACCATGCATCTTGTAAACCTGAAGAAATATTTGCCAAGGCCCACACTTTGTCTTTCTGATCATTTATCTTCCTTTTGCAGGTCTGGCAGTGTAGCAAATAACTGGATTGAAATTTATAATTTTGTCCACCAGCTGACGGAGAGATTTGTGAGGTATGTCTCCCCATTGTACCCTTCCCGGTATTGGAGAGGAAATCGAACAAACGGCCGGCTTTCCCTGTTCTGAAACCCTTTGCAAGGAAACTCTTTTCCAAAATCAAAATGTTGGATTTGAACCATCTCAAGGTGGCCGCTTTACGCGTGGTGTTCGGCTGAGGCTTTCTGCTAACCCTCGGAAGTTCATTTTATCTGGCTCCCAGAAACTTGGCCCAGGGTGCGAGGGACATCTTCAACTGCAACTCTTAATGTCTTTTCCTTTTCGAGCATTCGTCTGTTTTGAGTTTGAGTTATGCTTTCTCGTAATTTACCACATTTTAAAAAAAAATAACGTTTTATTTTCTAATAGTATCTATACTGTATTCCCAATCCCTCACACTCGGCTCTGTCAACGTCCACATTTAAAAGGAGAAAGTGTCGGGAAACTTTAAATGAACATGTGTTAATAACCCGCTAGCTGAAAAAGCACTGCGTGTGTGTGTGTGTGTGTGTGTGTGTGCATTTAAAGAAATGAGTTGTGTTTACACGATGTGTGGGTGTGTGGCTGGTTTAAAATGTAACTGTTCTATATATGCAGGAGGCTTCACTAGCAAACACGGTTTCCCTCGCCTATAAAAAGCATGGCTGCTGGTAAATCCAGCTTACTCTCTTATTTAGAAGTAACTAGGAATTAGTGGCATTCCCTATTTAAAAATAACCCTTGCATGCCATGTTTTTCTGTGCCCCCCCCTTTTTTTTGGATGCCAGGAACAAGTACAAGTTTATCAGGATAATGGGAAGGACATGAATAGGAGCTGTGTCATTAAATATTGCCTCCTTCAGTCTTGTTAGCCCAAATGTTTTCTGTAAAACAGGCTTGGATGATCAAAACATTTTGAAAGTCATGTTGCAAGTAACTTCAAACAATCTGTAGAGGCCTAGGCAATCCCTGCTTCGGTTATTGGCAGCAGTAAAGCTATCCCTATAAAAATGTATGCCTGTCCGTGTTCAATCATCAGTCTCCTGCTTCAGCAGCCAAAGATAGCACTCCAGTTCCTGGGCAGGGTCTGAGGTAAAACCATCTAGGAAAGGGAAAATATAAGTAAGAGCTTATATCTGTAACTGTCCGAGCCGAAGAGGCAGGTGTTTATGATAAGTTTCCCGATCCAGTCTCTGAATGTGCTGGGAGTGTCATACAGTGTTACTCAGAAGCAATGGATTATTTCGGTGTAGCATCTGATGAACACAAGGCTCTCATTGAATCTGGTTGGCAAGTTTGGATTTCTATAGCATATACTGCTCTCTGGCTCAAATGCAGCTGCTCAGTTACTAATTA
>OZ030016.1:11510210-11620210 GCA_964023405.1 Apodemus agrarius
TACATAGCAAAGCACTTAGCACGGTGCCAGGCATGTCAAAGGCTCCGTAATTGACAGTTGCATATATTGTGCCAGGGTTTCTGCTAGGCACTTTGCATATGGGTTCCCCATCACACTGCAGATGAGACATAGTCACTGGTCGCCCAGATTGATAATGTTTAGACATGTGTGAGGGGATTGGAATCTTTTATGTAAGCTCAAGACGTATCCTTTGTCAATGGTTACATCCAATGCGCAAGGGACTGAAATTGGTGGGAGGAAAGGCTGTCACTCAAGAGGCAACTTAGCGACGCACTCCAGAGTTATGGATCTGAGTCTGCTTGGGTGAAAATCCCACCCTGTAGGTTACTAGTTAAATGACCAATGGTAACTCGCTTAGTAACAAGTTTCTTATGACTCACTTTTCTCATGTAGATGCTGCTGCTAATGATGACAAAAGTAAACCCCACCTTATAAGAGAGTTGTAAGGACCGAGGTTGGTAACTATAAGGAAAGCTCTAATATGTTAGCATTCGTACGATAAGAGCTTTGGACATGGAGAGAAGGCTCAGTCAGTAAGTGCATCCATGCAACTGTAAAAGGCTGAGTTCAATCCCCAAATACTATGGGAAAAAATGGCTATGGCAGTGCACACTTGTTATTTCAGCAGTTGGGAGACAGAGGCAGGGGGATTCTTTGGGTTGGCTAGACAGCCAGCCTAGCCTAATTAGGAAGCTTCTGACCAACAAAGAGACCCTGTCTCAAAAAAACAACAGGAAAACCAGTGAATACCTTCTGAGGCCTGACAGGCCTGATAGTCCTCTGACGTCCACATGCACGTGAGCACACGAAATGCAATGAATCCCTCACGCAGTGTCAGCTTTTCCGTGTAGAGGACACAGATGCACAATCTGCCATGCTTTCTTAGAGTTATTGTGAAGATCCAAATAAGACAATGGGCAGTGCAATCTTTTATATGTCATAGAGCAATCTCTAATCAAAAGGGCTACTTCCTTCTAAGCTACCCTTTTACTAGTTCTATTAATTGAATTGGTATCAAATTAACTGTGATTCTCCACCTTTGGACATAGAATCACTCCACAATTTTAAGTTTATAGAAATAGTTCTCTTGTTGAGATCGAAGATCAGTGGACAACTGTTTCCAAGACCCCTGTGACTCTTTGTACTAAAACCTAGAAACTGGGTTCCTTACTGCTTACAAACTTCCCCCCCACACACAGCAGACACACAGATACACAGACACACACAAATAGATCTAAGCATATGATTTGAAAAGTAGTAGTTAAGCAAAAGAAAAGTACAGAGAGTTTTGCAATTTTGGTTTTCTTACTCACAGTTTTCAGTACCTTGGCAAATACAAGAAGTTGTTCTTTCGTGTTTCTCAGGGGTTGCTAAAGAGATGAAGCAAGATGAGAAACAACAAGTGTGTACACCAGGGCTGTGTCTTCTGTTAAGATTTTAGCACGATGTCTAGTGGTATATAAAATCCACAAAATCATAATCAGCAGACAAATTTCAGTTATACATTTTAGATACCCACGGCTTAAATTTTTTTTATCACACTGAATACTTTAATCTGAAGCTTGTTCACCTTTCTCTTGTTCCCAGGACTTTTGTCCTCCATGTGCCTTCTAGGTTGTTACTGATTCACTTACTCACCCGTCTGCTTTATATGTGGAGCTTAGTGTCCACAAAGATAATAATCTAATTTGTGTGTGTGTGTGTGTGTGTGTGTGTGTGAGTGTGTTTGTGTATGTGTGTGTGTGTGTGATAGAGATAGAGAAAGAGAGGGAAAGATAGATAGATATAGATAGATAGATAGATAGATAGATAGATAGATAGATAGATAGATAAGAGAAAGGGCATGATTATACACATAAATAGCCAAGATTTGGAGTTGAACAGTGGTTCTCAACCTATGGTTTGTGACCCTTTTGGCAAACTTCAATCCCTAAAATCATCTACGTTATGACTCATAACAGTATCAAAATTACAATTATGAAATAGCAGTGAAATAATTATATAGGTGCGGGTCACCACGACATGAGGAGCTGCATTAAAGGCATTGCATTAGGAAGGTTGAGAACCCCTGCATTAGAGGGTCAAGGCAGAGGCAATATTTAGCATGTAAATATGGAGCCTCTCAGAATATGGGAAAAGAATGAATTTTGAGAATGTTACTAACTACTATTTCACATAAATGCAAATAGTGATTTCTACCCAATTCTGCTCATAATTATTTAATTCTGTGGTAATGATTTAGATTAAAAACATTTGCTGAACAAGCATTATGTGCCCGATACTCTGTAATGCACTTTCTATGCATAGCCTCTTTAACTCTATGTAATTACTTGTACTTTAAGATAGGTCATCTATCTTGTCTAAGGACTCCCAGTAGCCAGTGCCAAGCAGTATATTAGGCAATGTTTAGGTAGACTATGTCATTCTAACACTAACACAGTCTAATGATTTAGAAGAGAAACAACTGTCTCCAGACCCCCATCCAGTTGCTTACTCGGTCTTCTCCTGGGTCCGCTGGCCTTCTTCCCATGCCATGAACAAGCCTGGCTTATTTACACGTCATGTCTTTTCTTCCTTCTCTATCCCGGGTCTTCTCTGAGGTCCTGCTCTTGTTTTCCTTTCCTGAGCCTCGGATGTATCTGAGCGGTAGCGTGTTCATGAATTTGATTCTGGTTGGATCCCAGTATCAAAATATAAACAAACAAAACTCCAAACCAACCAATGAAACAAAAGCTCGTCTCACGTACAGCTTTAGAGAAGTCTTGCCGTGTCTCCTTACCTTTCCCCACTATCTCTATAAACATTCTTATGTTTTAAATCATGAATGCATGGATGAGTTTGCATTTCCCCGAGCCTAGAGTATATGAAAGTATGGCATTCTTAGTTTTCTTATTCACTCGCATACCCGACCCTAGAACAGAGCCTGGTACATGTAGAAGCTCTGTTGAATGATGGAATTTTTCTGATGACACAGCTTAAGTTAATACTTAGAGCTACTACAATGGACTCTAGTTAGGCCAACAATATAAATTATAGCAGTGTGATGTCAATACTGTCTTGTATTTGCTACTTACCCCATTCCTATTCTTACATGGCAATTGTAAATACTCCCACTTTCCTTATACTATCTATATTTGCCTAGAGTTAGGAAAGACTTGTCTACCCAAACTGGACTTTAGATTTTGAGTACAACATAAAAAATAGAAAAAAAATAGTCCTTATATAAACTTATAGACACAATAGAAGTCATTTAATTAAGTTTATGTAATATACACATTTTATTATTTGAATAAGTTCCTTCTAATTATTTAAAAACAGAATTAAATATTTACTTGTGGGAAAGTAGTTCTTGATAAACAGTTGATAACTCATAAATTAGCACATAATTTTTAGGAGAAAAATTGTCAGTATCTATAAAAGTAGCAAGTTTCAAGTTAAAGATTACAGTTTTTGCACTGTCTCAGTGAAGACAGATATAGGTACAATATGGGACACTAAAGAATTATGTGTAATAATGAGAAACTATATCCAACAATTCTATGCTCATCAATTGATTATATTATACTATATATATAGGATGAAATACTATGTAGTCATTATAGTTGACTAAATTAAAACGCTATAATAAATAAATAATAAATGAATAACCACATTGCAGAACACTTAACATGAATTTAATTTCTTTTGTAAAAAAGATAAAAATTTCTATGTATTATATGTATTCAAAAACACGTGGAGTAGAAGGCTGGAAGGTAAACAGTGAATTGTTGATGATTCTCTTATAGGCAGGAGACTAAATATGATGAGTATTATCATAACTTCAATCTTCATGTATTTAAAAGGAATACGCGTAGAAAAGTCCTTAAAGTGCTTGAATCCGATGTCAAAACCTCAGAGTTCTGCAGCCATGGGTTTCAGGCTTGTAGTCAGAAGGGAATTGAAGGACTGAAGAAAAAGCATCGAGATCTAGAACACGTTCAGTTTGGAGGGCCCATAGTCACCGCGCAGTGAAGAGATTGGACCTTGGGCCAAGTACACATAGGAGCGCTGCACTATCTGGATGACACCGGTCTGTTACTTAATGAGTTGAGGCCAAGTTCGGTGCTCCACAGAAGGAGCTCAGTGTCCCAACCATCGAGCAGTATGCCAGTGGCTGAGTGCTGTGTCTGAGAAACTCCAGTGAAGGATTTAACACATACTGGGTGCACCAGAAGGTCTGTGACAGCTTGCTTTTCTCTCTTCGCTTCTGTCCCCCGTCTGCAATTATGACCTTTAGTTCCGATGCCTATTTTCAGAGTTATTTTCTTTTTTCATAGTTATTGTTTTTCTCTTTATGTTTTAATGATTAGTTAGGAAGGTACTAAGGAGAACTGGAGTTGAAGGTTAGCCCAGGTTTATCCTGTGCCATGTTGGTAATGGAAGATCAAAGATTCCGCGTGGTCCTGTTTGTCTACAGAAGCTCAAGTCAGTGGTCAGACTTACCCTGGCCTGACTCTACACACGAACACTTCAGTGTGCTGTGCTGACTCAGGCTGCCTATGTTCCCCCTCTGTACTTTTCAAATGAATCAGAGTCTTTCATAGTCTGAAAATATCGTCTTTGGCATTACTCTATTCTAAGCCAGTGAACTGGGGAGAGAAAATAAACATACTTAGTTTGTTGTTTTTTTTTAATTTTTATTTTATTAATTAATTAATTAATTAATTAAATTTTTATTAACAAAAATTCTACTGGGGAACTGTTCTGTTTAGAAAAGTCAGCTTTGGCCACAGACATGGCCTCTGCATGGGTCTGGCTATGGCAGTTTCTATGCCCTGATGAAGGATGTACTAACAGCTACTTTGCTCCGTGAACTTGTCTTAGAAAATGACAAGTTCATTACACTTTTACACATGCTTGGGGGGGGGGTGGCAAACAAGAACATACAGAAGTAGTAAAATGTACAGGTCACTTCCCATGGCCCAGTAGGACAGCAAATGAGGAAACAAAGTCATAGTATGAAAAGAGGTAGCGAAAAGAGGTAGCGGGATGAACTTCAAGGCCAGAGCCGTAGAACATGCATGCTAAATTGGAGAAAACTTTCATAAAATCGGACTAACATGGGACGCGGTGGGCAGGTATTTTCAGATCCTAGGCTGCTCCTTTGGGTTCATTGGTCTAACTTCTATACCACAAACGTAGGCCTTAGAGTGACATTTGATGTAAGCAATAAGTAAGATTTAATGTGATTTACAGTGAGAGTTTACCACGTCCTAAGATGATAGATTATAAGTCACCCACATGTTCATATGGTTTCTAAAATTTCTGCTTGGGACCTGGAACTGACTGATCACAGCATTCAGCAGACATGAATATGAAATGCCGTCAGTTTCAGTCCCACAACTCAACAAGGCATGGGAACTTCCCCTGTCATGGTCTTTGAAATTTTTCACGGAATAAAACTGTGACCAACCTGATGCCCCCGCGCTTGAGCCCAGCCCAGCCTACCATGGAGTAGAGCCAGGCACAAGCCCAGCTGGGTTCATGACCAACACTGCAGTCAGTACCAGTTCTACCTTGCCAACCCTGTGAGTGAGGCCATCAACCCTCCTACTTTCTGCAACTTCCTCAGCGGCCACACAGGTCCTGCCCGGTCAGTGAGAGGCATATCGAGAGGGGATCACATCTTTACACTAATTTTTGGGTGGTTTGAGGAACAACCTTAGTGTCCTTTGTGTGTTGTGCCCCTCTTCCTCCTGTCTTGTTCTCCTTTCTCTCAGCTGTCCTGTTTCCCACTTCATATCACCTTTACCCTGCTACTTCCGTCCCAAGCCACCCAATCATCTCTGTATGTTTTCCTGGACTTTGCATTTCATCCACGTGGCATACTCTCATATGAAGATCCGGAACTAGGAACCACAGATGAGAGAGGACATGACATGTTTGTCTTTCTGAGTTTGGGTTACCTCACTCAAGAGTCTTCTCTAGGTCTATCCATCGGTTTTATTTATACTGGTTCCTCTGACCAATTATGAGTCTCCGCATTAACCATGACCCATTGATGAAAGAATCTCTGAGCAAACTTGAGATCAGTTTTATAGATATAAGTGTGAAGATTTTAGAAGGCTCTTTGACATCGTGTTCATGCGGAAAATAGTTGCTTCTCCTAGTACCTGTGCACTGCCCACTCATAAGCTTTTGACAAGGTTTATAGACAGTATCAGACATAAAATCCTACAAAGCAGGGCTCATAGCCAATCAGATAGTAGTTTATTAATCCATAATTATACGACACTATTGTGCCTGTTGATACATTTTTGTTGGGTAGGCTGGTATTGTAACATGTAGGATCCAGGGCTGGGTAAGACAATTGGATGTTTTTCTCTCCTTGCAGCCTGTACAGTGCCCCTTGGCATCATGTAAACTAACTATTAGGACAGAGTTTCCTGGTGAGTTCTCTGTCTCCTAAGTGATCGGTCTTCAGCAATAGGGTTTTATCATCTAGTTATGCTGTCCTACTCAGGGTTTCTATTCCTGCACAAACATCATGACCAAGAAGCAAGCTGAGGAGGAAAGGGTTTATTCAGCTTACACTTCCACATTGCTGTTCATCACTAAAGGAAGTCAGGACTGGAACTCAAGCAGGTCAGGAAGCAGGAGCTGATACAGAGGCCATGGAGAGATGTTTCTTACTGGCTTGCTTCCCCTGACTTGCTCAGCTTGCTTTCTTATAGAACCCAAGACTACCAGCCCAGAGATGGTACCACCCACAATGGGCCCTCCCACCTTGATCACTAATTGAGAAAATGTCTTACTGCTGGATCTCATGGAGGCACTTCCCCAATTGAAGATCCTTTCTTTTTGATAACTCCAGCCTGTGTCAGGTTGACACACAAAACGAGTCAGTACATACGCTAAGCAGCCCAGGGCAATGGCGTTGCTTTGGTGCCTCTGGGACCTGTGTCTCTGGGAACCCCAGTGTAGTATGTCTTTTGCTTTCTTACTGGTCATTAACCCTTCTCTTCTTCCTCTTTGCCTTTTGTGGAAAGTGCTCTTTCTTAACAGCAGCACAGTCTCCTGTCACTGTTTCTTTCTTCTCTTGGATCATAATAGATAGACGCATTTCCCTTTCCCTTCTCCAGCTCTGATAGTGCTGTCAAATTGCAACTCCCAAGGACTTAAGCATGGGAAATATGTGAAAACTGATAGTAATAAACAAAGCTGTGGAGTTTATATTTCCTGGAGGGTACTGCGATTTCATAAGGCGTTTCTGAACTTGTACGCTTTGAAATTGTTTACATTTACTATCCAAGGGACTGTAGAAGACGTTGTGCATAGTATTTGTAGTTTGCAGACTTACCCATAACTTAGCAATCGTTCTTTGTGTGTTCTGAAAGGTTAATAGAAGGTGAGAGAGGGTTTCAAGCGAGTAGGCAGACTGTGATGATCTAGGCTGATTGTTCACACTTAAATTCTCCACTCCGGATGCAGAAGCAAGAATACACTGAATAATTATCAACAGTCAGTAACTACGGACATCTTCACACCGTGCTGGATACATTACATGCATCGCACCTTTAATTTTAAGCCAGCTTGGTCATGTCACCTATTTGTTATGCTATACCTACTTTCACGTGGTGAGAATGAAGGATCAGGGCAACTCCCTAATTTGCCGTAAGTTACAACACTAGTCCATGCAAGAGCTGCCAGTTAAGGCTAAAGTCTCATGCTTGGCCTCCGTGTCATGCTCGTTACTTAGTTTAGGAGTCAAGGAAGGGAGAACTGAGGGTTGACCAGCGGATGGCCTTGTTCTGTCCCTGGAGGAAACCGGAAACCATAGGACAAAAGAATATTAACCCTCAACACACATGTAGCCAGCACATCGCATGTGCAAACTCCTTTGATTTTTACATAGCTCCGGGGTGTTCATATCACTATTCCAGTAAGTCCTGTGTGAGGCAGCCAAGGCTACAAGTGTGACATGACTACCTCAGGTTCACAAGCTTTGAGGCCACACAGCCCGGCTTCTGGGCCTGTCAGTTCCCCCATTCCATCATATCACCAGGAGTCCAACCTGTGCCACCATATGCAGGTTTTCTAGAAGAGCATCACAGGAGTCTAAAGGGCAAATGGGAATTCTTCTGCTTTGGGCCCTCCTCCTTCCGCATCTCTCTGGTGATGCACTGAGTCTAAGCCCTTGCAATGTTCTGGATGCTCAGTGCTGCAGAATGACGTCATGCATCTCCAGTCTTAACGAAAACAAAAATCCAGACAGACATCACTATTTATATTTCATCAGTATAGAAACCGGAGTCAGGAAAGTTACGTAACTGCTTACGGGTATACAGTGTGTCCCTCATAGAAACAGGATTTCAATTCATCTCTGATTTACTCCAACTATCCTGGCTGTCCCCCCCTCCTCCAGGCCCCATCATCCTACCTCATTAGGTAGCTTCCCATAGCAAATTGCCCTCAGATATGTGGAGGGATTGCTTTGAGTACCACTGTCACCTACCCAAACCGGCACATGCTCAAATACTTCGAATAGGACAGTAGTATTTGAATGTAACCCACATGTACCCTCCTCAATGCCTTCAGCCATCTATAGATTACTTATCATATCGAACATATATACGTCTATTCACATAACTTTTATGCTAACCAACAGTTGTTTCTGGACTCATGACAGGAACAAACGCCAGAGAAAGGCCCAGTAAAGATGGGATTTTACAAGTGTGTAAGGTTGCAGACACTGTGATCTAATGCACCTGGAGGTTAAGGCAGGAGGGTCATGAGTTTGAGGCCAGGTTGGGATATGAACTGTATCTCAAAACCTGAGTTTAAAGAAATAATTCAGTCTGAGTTGGTTGCACTTGTGTTGTTGTAACCTGTGAGTTTGGGGGACAGCCAGAGTTCTTCTCTGGTACCCTTCCCTTGTCAAAGCTTTGATACAACTCTTCACATTTTTCTCTTACTTCCTGTTTTGTCTGCACTTCCTCCTGGGTCTCCACTTCCTCTTTTGATCTTTGCTCATTTGAGCTCAGCTTGCAATCAGGAAGAGAGTGAACTAGGTGAGCAGAGTCATTCTAACAGTCATGAAGAACCAGAGCTGGGGCTCAGTGACCTTAGTTCCCTCAAGGACTTATCAGTCACCATCCAGGAAACAGGGTTGGCTTTGAAAATTAATTTATGTTCTGTATCAGTCTATGCCCATCTTGATCTATGCCATTTCAGAAACTCTAGCTATGATTTAAGAGACTATCCTGTTTGGTCCAGACACCTCCAAAAGAAATGAGTGGTAAACATGGTAAGTGAAGGGGCTCTCCAACAACATGGTCAGTGTTAAAATTAAGTAAGCTAGGAAGTTCTTTTTTGTTTGTTTGTTTGTTTGTTTGCTTTTAAAGATTTATTTATTGTTATATGTAAGTACACTGTAGCTGTCTTCAGACACACCAGAAGAGGGCATCAGATCTCATTATGGATTGTTGTAAGCCAGCATGTGATTGCTGGGATTTGAACTCAGTACCTTTAGAAGAGCAGTGTTCTTAACCACTGAGTCATCTCACCAGCCCAGAAGTTCTTAATATGTGGAGGCACTCTTTCCCTCCCCTCCCCTCCCCTCCCCTCCCCTCCCCTCCCCTCCCCTCCCCTCCCCTTTTCTCCCCTCCCCTCCTCTCCCCTCCCCTCCTCTTCCCTTCCCTTCCCTCCTGTGCCCTCCCCTCCCCTTCCCTTTCCTTTCCCTCCCTTTCCCTCCCCCTTTCCTTCCCTCCCCTTTCCTTTCCCTCCCCTTCCCTCCCCCCTTTCCTTTCTCCTCAACAGAGATGCTTGGGTGACCCTGCTGGACCTCAGTGTCTAGGCTCTCCTCTGTCTCCACCCCCTTTCTTCCACTTCTCTTTGTCTCTTCCCTCCATCTTTCTCTTGTTGATTATGGGGGTTCGTTCCATAGTTCTCCATTAAAAATGTACAAACAACAAACAGATGTTTAATAAACTTTATATTTGTTTTCGTCCTGCCCCTTTCCAAAACATACTTGAGTCTTCTTAGGGCATAATAACATCAAAAAACAAACAAACAAACAAACAAAAAACAAAAAACATGTAAAATTAGGTAAGATCCTAGAAAACAAGAATAAGTAGGATCCTGGAAAACCAGAATAAGTAGGATCCTGGAAAACCAGAATAAGTAGGTAGCTATAAGAACTTAACGGAGTTTTGTGACCAACTAAGACATTTACTGCAGGCTTCTTGACAGTCTGGGCAAGATACAAGCTGACACAAGAGCTCTGAGAAGCCTTTTATCTTGTAATGAGAGGTGGAAAGGGAGCAGGTCTGGATGGGAGAGGAGTTGAGTGGGAACTGGGAGGAGCAGAGGGAGGGGAAAAGAATCAAGATATGTGAGAAAAGAGGGAGAGACATTTGGAATTGAAAAAGGGTTGACACAGTTGTAAAGAGCAGAAAGGAGGAAGTGTTCAGCAAGAACTCAAAGGTGACAGCAGCTGTGGGGCCTCCCGGGCTTTCGGATGATAGCAGTGTCCCGGGCAACGGCTTCAAACAAATACTGATGCGGTTTCCATATTACCCTTCCTAGTAGCTGACACAGCATTACAGCGAAGGAAGCCTGATGAAATGGGGCTTTCAAGATGACGTGACCGTGAGCATCTCTTCGCAGCCCCACTGTTTCCTACCCCGATTTTCTTCCCACTTCTCTCTGTCCCCTTTACAGTCCTCTGTCCCACCATCGTGAGTGTGAGACTAATGTCCTTCATCTACAACATCCCTTGACTTCTTGCTTGCTGATTGAGAGACTTAGAACATTTACATGTTCAAAGCCCCTTGTTATCTGGCCTGTCTTGGCCCGGGTTCCAGTTTCCCTAAAGAGACTGACAGTCTGGGTACTTCCTGTTGGAGGTGGCCCACACCTGCCCCAGGTATGCTCATGTCACTGGATCTGGGCAAGGAGCACTTTATCTCTGTGTCTTGATGGTAGTCTATCTCTATGATGGACTATTTCCACCTTGCAGTATGGAGGGGCATGCGGGTGGTAGGCACATTAAAGATGGAAACCCTTGATATGTTTTCTGTTACCCTATTGAACTAGCAGTGCCTGGAAAAGACTGAATTCCACACTCTTGGGCTCCTACTACTCAGCCTTACTCATGCTTCTAGCTCTTACATGCAGTGGTGAGTGGGCCTGAGCCAATGGGAGGGCTATTTTTACCACACAGATTCTGTTTGTGTAAGCTTGCACATCAGTTGTCTCTCTCCCTTTTGACAGCAAACATTAATGCTCGAGGACACACTGCCACTCATTTCGGGGAAACACGAGTATTTGATATTTATCTCTGCTCAGACAAAAATCAGTCTCAAGTTGTTTCCATAGATCTCAAATATAAATATTGACACAAAACCAACTTATACATTATGGTATTTACTGTGTCGTCTGCAGAACCATGATTATTTCCTATGGAAGATTGAAATTTTATGAGGCATTTATTTTGCAAGAGGCATTATGGTAAGTAGCAGGTTCAGAACTCATGACTGCATCAGCAGTAGAAGACAGAGGCGCTATACCAAACCTCTGGTCTCACAGAGATGTGAACAGTTAAATTAATTAGTTAGGTAAAACGACATCAGAGACTATGTTTTATCATAGAAAATTATAGTATAGATAAAGACAGAAGCTAGAGTATAGTAGAATCAGCTAAAGGCTTTGAGTAGATGGGTTTTTAAACCAAGCATTAATGCTATTAAAATATAATCAATTAGTTCCTTTTAAAATGTGTGAAACACTGATACATGGCTTAGTGAAACATTTCAATACATTTCCTATTAATTTTATGTGTTATAACCATGTGTTATAAACAAGAATATACACATAATGTGCACATGAAGATCTTTGTAAGACTCCACAATTGTCTTTGACATTAGGATGATACTATTTTTGTAATCCACCTCTTTTATCTGTCATCCCCAGTGGTATGGATACTATTCACTGTTCCTTTTTTTTTTAATTTTATTAGATAAATTCTTTTTTACAGTTCAAATGTTGTCCTCTTTCCTGCTCCCCCCCACACTGTTTCTTTAAAGGATATTGAGTCTATTGATAATTCCATTTAAAGCATCTTTTTGCTTCTTTTAAAAACTGAGAGTTAATATTTTTAAAATGAAGATCTTCTCTGAACCTTTAAAATTCACATTTCCAGCCAGGTGGTAGTGGGGAGTCACACACCTTTAATCATAGCACTTGGGAGGCAGAGGCAAGTGGATCTCTGTGAGTTCAAGGACAGCCTGGTCTATATCGTGAGGTTCAGGACAGGCAGTGCTACACAGAGAAACCTTGTCTCAAAGAACAAAAGCAAAGCAAAACAAAAAGATTTCTGCAAAATTAACAGTTAAAATAGGTGTGGTTGACACGCACTTGTGATTCCAGTTCTCAGGAAGTTGAGACAGAGGGTCCTGAGTTCAAGACCAACCTAGTGGGCATAACAAATAAACCCACCAAACGCAAAAACAAACAAAACAGAAAACTAAAAAAACTTGAATATATTTTGGACTATTTTTGTAACAATGTTTTATCTCTTAAGATAATAATCTTAAGCCCTAAAATATGGGTCTTCCTTTAAGTATTCATATGAAATGGCTTTTTTTAACTTTATAGACATAACTCCATTTAGATATTTTCCACTGGTGTAATAAATAAGTTATATGAAAAAGACTCTGCTAGAGATGGTGATCTGTCAGGAGCCTCCTAGGAGTGATTAAGGCTAAGGTGACTTTCCTGGAGATGACCCGACATTTTGCATGGTCTACAATGGGTGAGCTCTGAGAGGCAAGATCCCAAGAGACTTGATATCAGGATTGCTTCTTGCAAGATCCCAAGAGACTTGATATCAGGATTGCTTCTTGCAGCTGATATATCTTTCCTGTCACTGTTACACAGCCTGAGGATTCCTGGGCATTAGCCTACCCTACTGAGAAAATTTCCCGCAGATCAACATGAAGATGAACATTCGTGAATTAATACTGCTTAATGATTTTATAGCTTTTTGTATTTGATTCAAATAACTTTAGGAAGAAAGTTTTAAGAGATGGTTTTAGTTCTTTTGCCAGAAAGATATAATAAACTTAGAATCAATAGAATCTGCCCATTCCTCATAAAATATTGAAGACTCCATAATAAGGAATACAATGAGCTTTTACAATTACACTGAACAGAGAAATAGGCTTGGGACAAATTTGTGATCAAGGAAAAATCATTCATTCTAGGTCCAAGGATGAAGTCGCAGGTATGCTCTATAATAAAGCCAGGCCTTGTGAAACCGTTGCTCTGAACTTATAACGAGCTTACAGAGTGGAACACTGCTTTGGACTTACTATCCACATCTTTCTGTAACCTCCTTTTTGTATAACATTTTATCGATGAGGTATTTTCTAAGAAATTTTGTCTATTAAAATGCTAGAGAAAAGAAATAAAGAGTGACTTCAGGGCCTCTGTCCCACCCATCAATCCATCCACCAAATGTATATGTATAGTATTTGGGGCTCAGCCCCACCTACCAAATGTATATATGTATATGTCTGCTTATCTATATATACATGTATAGGTATATGTCTAAGTATGTAAGCATGCTTAAATACTTGTGGAGTTGATTGAGACAGGTGGTCAAGCCCAACCAGAATGTATGTGTGTATGAGTGTATGTGAGTCTGTGCATATTGCCTATGTAAAAGAGTTTAATTATTTTCCTTTCTTTTCTTTCTGGTTCATGAAGAGTTAAGGAGTCCATGCCCCTTCTCTGGCCAGGGAGAGGCTCCTGGTCAAAAGAGAAAGGAACTCTAACAATTAATTCTTTACTTAATCCCTTGCTGCTACCAAGTGTCTGTCTGTCTGTCTATATGTATGTATGCTTAAGAGTTAAAGGAGTTCAGAGTTTCTTGCTGGGTACTCTCTCGCCAGCCCCAGATAATTAAGTTTTGTCCCATCAGTAATATCGACCGCATCACTGTCACTGGTCCCAATCTCCTCGCCATCCACTGCCTTCCAGAGAGAGCCTGTGCTGAGCAGGTCCCCAGCACTGATCCAGTCCTTTCATCTTAGCACTCCAGAGGTAGAAGCGCATGGGTCCAGCGAGTTTGCTAGTCCAGTCTACACAATGAACTCTAGGTCATCCAGGGTTGCATAGTGAGACTGTGTCTAAGAAGAAGAACACGAGGAAGAAGAGGAGATGAAGGAGGAGGAGGAAGAAAAGGAGGGAGGAGGAGGAGAAGAAGGAAAAAATTGATTATTTCTTTTTCTCATTCACACTATCTCTACCAAGAGTGCATTGTCCTCTTGTCCATCCATCCATTTATCTACCCGTTTACTACCCATTCACCTATCCATTGAGTTATTCACTCACTCATTCATTCATTAGTCATATCTGTATTAACTTTCTACGTATTCAAAAAAAGAATATTCAGGAGCCGGAGTGTGTGAATGGGTCCTCTAACAGTGAAGTCCTGAGACGTAAAACCTGGTGAGACTGAAGTAGAGCATTTCACTTTCTATGAGGAAGGGTGACTATTAGTCTGTAAGAGTTGGTAAGAGTCTATAAGGCAATGATCCCTTCCTGGTAGGTGGGTGAGTGTGGCCAGTGGAGAGACTGAGATACTTCATTTTCGTATTTGTTTGTGTGAGGGGAAGCATACTGGGTTCCTTATTACTTGGTAAAGCAAGTTTCAGCAAAGGTTCTTGGCTCAGCAGTGTGTGCTGTGCTTTGATTCCATGACCTAGTATTGTCTTTATGATTGATGACATGGTTAAAATCCATAAGTTACCACATGCCTATTAGCCTGATAGGAAAGGATGCGGGGCGTCTGAACTCACGGGCCACACCCTTTCCTTTGTTTCTTACTGGTGGGGACTTAAGTTATTCAGAAAGTGCTTGCTATGGCCTTTACTCAATCTCCTTTTCAGATACAAGATCAGCAAAGGGCTGGAGGATTTGAAAGCTGTTAAGCCAGTCGGAGAGACATACATCCACGAAGGACTGAAGCTTGTAAGTTATCGCAGGTTTCCAACGAGGGGAGATGTAGCTTCTTACTATAGAAGGAGAAATCCCTGTGCATGTAGATGTCCAGGTTTTCCAATGGTTTACCCCATCCTAGACATGAAACTGATAGAAAACACCCTTTTCTGAGTGTTGATAGGAAAAGTAAGTTTGCATCTCGTCTCCTAACAAGCCTGTTTCCCCCTGGAGTTTGTTTCAGATCAACCAATCACAGGTATAAAAAGCTGTATCCCAGAAACCCAGGTGTAGTGGCTCTTTTCTATGAATACACACATATTTCCAATAAAAAAGGCTAGGAGAAATACCCGGTTTTGTAAATCAGTCCATGTATTATATGTGTATTATTTTGTAGCCCTTAATATCTTTATTTTGTCAGACCTACACGTTCAGCCTCACAGACAGTGCTGGTTAAAAGTTAAAACGAAATTGTCGGCTGTATAATTATTCTTCATTTTTTCAGGCAAATGAACAAATTCAAAATGCAGGAGGCTTAAAAACCTCCAGTATCATAATTGCTCTGACAGACGGTAAGCTGGACGGCCTGGTACCATCGTATGCCGAGAACGAGGTGGGTGCTAAGCTGAAGGGGTCTACACACCCACTGTCGAACTTCGCTGTGTGTGCACACGTAGCTTATTTGATCTCTCTCTCTCTCCTCCATCCCTTGTGCCCTTCCTCCCTCTCTCCCTCCATCTCTCTTCTTTTTTTTCCCTCTGAAAATATTAGTTATATTAAAACACTAATACATGTAACTGTGAAAGGATGTTTTCATCACTGAGGCATCACAACCATTAATAATAATATTGATTTTATTATTATTATTATTATTATTATTATTATTATTATTATTAATCGTTTTTACAGTCCAGTCATTATGCATTATGCCCCTTCCCGGCCCATCCACAGACAGTTCCTCATCCTATTCTTCCTCCCCCGACTCCAAGAGGATGTCCCCACACCCCCATACCGCACCAGACCTCCCCCTTCCCTGAGGCCTTAAGTCTTTTGAGGGTTATGTGCTTCTTCTCTCACTGAGGTCAGACCCGGCAGTCCTCTGCTGTATATGTGTTGGGGGCCTCATATCAGCTGGTGTACGCTGCCTGGTTGGTGGCTCAGTGTCTGAGAGAGCTCAGGGATCCAGGTCAGTTGAGACTGCTGGTCCTCCTATGGTGTCACCCTCCTCCTCAGCTTCTTCCAGCCTTTCCCTAATGCAGCCACAGGGGTCCCCAGCTTCTGCTTATTGGTTGGGGTTGGGTATAAGTATCTGCATCTAGCTCTTTCAGATGCTTGTTGGGCCTTTTGGAGGGGTGCCATGTTATCTAGGCTCCTGTCTGTAAGCACACCGTAGCATCAACAATAGTGTCAGGTCTTGGAGCCTCCCCTTGAGCTGGATCCAGTGTGGGGCTGCTACTGGACCTCCTTTCCCTCAGTCTCTTCTCCATTTTTGTCCCTGCAGTTCTTTCAGACAGGGACAATCCTGAGACAGAGTTTTTGACTGAGGGATGGCAACCCCATTCTTCCAAATGATGCCCTGTCTTTCTACTGTAGATGGACTCTACAAGGTCCCTTTTCTCACGGTTGGGCATTCATCCAAAGGCCCTCCGAGTCCTGAGTGTCTCTTCTATTTTTGTTTCCTCATAGGCAAAGAAGTCCAGGTCACTTGGCGCTAGTGTTTACTGTGTTGGGGTCCTGGATTTCGAACAAGCTCAGGTGAGTTAAGACACATCTGGAGACTATAATTCACTCACTTGCCTTAAAGGTGTTTAAATAAGCTCTTTTTCTGTGGCCAACGGAGGCTTTGCACAAAACGACTTGTGTTTTGAGCTCTCCTAAAGCGGAAAATTAAACTCAAGATAAATTTCTTGAATATTTATTTGGTGAGGATCTTAAAAGAAGACAATTGCTTAGATTAATGCTGCATGAATATCCCTTTACCTTAATCAGTGAGGCAATGGTGATAGTTTTATGTAGAGTTCTTATTTTGATTTGAAGATTTTCTCTTGTCTGGGAATTTGAAGAGTCCATTTAGAAGTCTTTAAGATTTTTTCATATAAATCTATTTTTCATGGGGTTTTCTTACAAATCATCTTACCTTTGCATTTTTGTGTGAGTAAATGGCTAAAATTCCAGACTCTTCTCCTACTAGGCAGCAATTACATGCCCACGCTACTTTGGTTTTGTAGCCAGTGACTTTAGTTCATTCCACAGTAGTATCTCCAGAAGGAAATTGGTCTTCTTACCATCAGTTCTAGGCCTTGAATTTTAATTGTAATTTACAGTTATATAACACTGTCGTGTGTGTGTGTGTGTGTGTGTGTGTGTATGTGTGTGTGTGTAATCATTAACACAAATAATATATCACAGAATGAGTGAGTTATAGGCAGTACGTTAGGATGAATGTTACCAAAACAATTTTCCATGTGAGTTTAAATTATAAAGAGCTGTGTGTCTAAACTTCCCCTTTCTCCATCTTCTTTCAAAAGCTGGAAAAAATTGCTGATTCCAAGGACCAAGTTTTCCCTGTCAAAGGTGGATTTCAAGCTCTTAAGGGGATCATCAACTCTGTAAGTACACCCCTGATACTTAGTACTGATAAAGGCCAGTAACTTAGGACTTTTAAGCTGTCCAAGCAATTATCTCAGGTGGAGCAGGTGGGCAGTATTTAGCAAAAGGAGAGTGATCCGTTTGTTGCTGCCAACAGGAAGATAGATCTGGATTTCTTTGTTGGTGAGATTTGCCGCTGTCTTCTGCATGTATTTCGTGATCCTGGGCTGGGATTTTTAGTTGAAGATTTTCGGAAATTGCCTCTGACATCTCCGCCCTTTCAGCTCGAAGTTAACCATCTTCTACCTTTAGAGTTTCTCCAGGCTTTATAGGAGAAATGTGAAATTAAAAAGAAAAAAAAAAACTTGATTGGAATGCATGGTGAGGGCCTCCTCCCGACCCATTCGTTCACTGATTAGACAGGCAACTTGATGGGGGCTCAGGCTTTGACTATAGTTGTTCCTCCTGTTGAAATGATGAATAGTTTCCGTGGGGCACATAACCTCTCTGTTTGGGATTCAGCAGCACGCTCCCTGGTGACTGTCAGACTCTGGGCTCTCCTGAGCCGGGTCTGGCGGGGAAGGCGAGGAATGAAATTTGGAGTCGGGCTCTGGCTCTTGCTGTAGAGGTTTATGTTTCGTTTTACTGCCTTTTGCTAGAAGCACTAGGAACAGTTGCTATTAAGTATTTATGATATTTGGTAAACATCACCCTAAACTGCAAGTGAATATATATTCTCTAAGCAAAATCTTTTCCTTTAATCTTTAGGCACTTAGAAAGGGGAGAAGTATCTCACTTCCAACATTTGGCTTGGGCATTTTAAATTTCCCCTTGAAGATCATTCTCCTCAGATAGACAGGGTGAGATTTATTGGCTTTGGTTTTAGTAGTATGAAGGCCTCATAAGAACTAATGGAGTTTTTTAGAGAAGACATAATTTGGTTCAGTCATATCTAGTGGATATCCAAAATGTAAATACAGAATGGAACAGAGATTAAATCATTATAGGAGTTTTAGAAGATTATTAGTTTTGATTTTTAGGGAAAAATTGAAGTGTGAAAAATAGTTAAGTTTTATGGCTAAGTTCAGGGTAAATAACAATATGATGTAAATTTTTAAAATCCAAGGAGAGGGATGAATAATTGACTCCCAATAAACCGGTCAGTGGTGTGTATTTTTAATAGATTTTTATTGTGCTTAGGGTATGCATGTAAAGATCTCTCTGGATTACTGTCTTTGATTTTTATTTTTGTGGTTCTGTGCACATGAAGATTGATTCAGAATCTTCTGCATGGCAGTCGAGCTTTGCAAAACTATTGTTGTGGGATTGAAATATAGTTATTTTTCCCTCCAGGGGAACTTTAAAGAATGTGATTTAAGTACAGTGTAGCTCTTGGTAGATGTTAGCTTGAATAAGTTATGTTGAAAGAATCAGCAGGGAATTAGAAAGAGTCACATATTTTAGGCACAAAAATTGATAACAAAATCATTCCTGTTACATCTGGAGGGTGCTGATAGGTGCCATTTCAGGTCAGCACAGGTTAGCTGTTTTATTATCCCAAGGGAACAGGCCTCTGAGGAAACCTTGCAGGATCTGCAGGTAGAAGCTGGAGCCTTTACAAGCAGTCTGGACTCACTAATGCCTGATGTGTTTATCCATGTCATGATGGCTGAGGTGTGTGTGGGGGGGTGGGGAGTGAGGGAAAAATATATTTTCCCCTAAACTTGAATTTATAATTACCCATTATTGCCTTATTTGAAATACGTGTTTGCTACTTAAAATAAATATAGCATATCTTCTACAGACTGAAGACATTCTTTTCTTTTTCCTTTATTTTTATTAGATATTTTCTTCATTTACATTTCAAATGTTTATCCCCTTTCCTTGTTTCCCCTCAGAAAACTCCCTATCCCATCCCCCCTCCCCCTGCTCACTAACCCACCCACTTCTGCTTCTCTGTCCTGGCATTCCCCTACACTGGGGCAATGAGCCTTCACAGGACCAAGGGCCTCTTCTCTCATTGATGGCCGACAAGGCCATCGTCTGCTACATATGTGGCTGGAGCCATGGGTCCCTCCATGTGTACATTTTGGTTGGAGAAGACATTCTTCTATTAATTATGCTTTACCAAACAAATGACTGACATTGCACTATGAGTGCATTTAAATAAAGCACAGCACATGGAACAAATATGAACACTTTAGTCTCTCAGATGAGTGAGAGGAGGGGGGTTGTAGTTACCTCAGGGATGGAGAAGAAATTAAGATTATAACTGGTGTTGGATGCTACCATAGAGTGTGCATTAACATCAAGATGGGGTTGTTTAGGTATGTGACGTCATAGGAACTTTTCATAGTAGGATTTGAATTGGGCTCTGACAACGGGAGTAGCTGTAACTATAAACGAAGCATTCATGACCAGACTGGTCTGAGCACAGTGATTTAGAGAATACATGTCTCCAGGAAGCATAGATTAAGAGTATGAATATTTACATGTATTTGGATGGGTTTCATTTCACAAGTGAAATGGAAGGTTAGTTTAGAACCTGGGGTCTGTAGGATGGTCATGAAGGTCCAAGTAGAACAACAAACAGAACAAACAAACTCCTAGAATCGGGTTGTGTGTTCATATTCTCTCACCGTTGTCATTGTGAGAGATGGTGAGAGTGGAGACAGTCTGATGTTGCAGTGGGAAGAGCAGGTTTAACTTCTACCCTGCTGCTATGAAGCCATGTAGTCAATCTTATATCCTGATTAATCTCGAGTTTTAAACTTTGCCTGTGGAATGGAAGTGGTGAGTTGTAGTTTATTAGGAGGGTTAGATGTTTTGGAGGGCAGAGAGGTTGGAACTGAAGACATTTATGGGGTAGCTAGGAATGCAGTGATCTACAACCATATAAGATGGAGCAATTGATCTACCTGTGGGACAGCCTATAAGGAAAGATATTCAGCAATGCGTATGTCAAAGTCTTAGGGAGAAGAGGACATAATTGCATGGGGATTGAATTCAGTAACTTAGTATCATAACTAGGAATTCTAGATGGCATGATAGTCAATGTGAAGAGTTTGGCCAATACTCCTTCCAAATCTTCAGGTCATAGGAGCAGGACTCAGATCCATACTGGATATTGAACACTGAACTTTCTATTTTAATGTCACAAAGATTTTCAGGATCCCACATTCACAAAAGGGCCACAATTTCTTTTTTTTTCTATATTCTTTGTTTACATTCCAAGTGATTTCCCTTTTCCCAGTTTCCTCCTCCCCATAAGTCCCATAAGCCCTCTTCCCTCCACCCATTCCCTGATCACGCCTCTCTTTTCTCTGTCCTGGTACTCCCCTACAATGCTGCATCAAACCTTTCCAGGACCAGGGCCCTCTCCTTCCTTCCTTCTTGGGAGTCATTTGATATGTTAATTGTGTCTTGAGTATTCAGAGCTTCTGGGCTAATTAATATCCACTTATCAGTGATTGCATTCCATGTGCATTATTTTCTGATTGGGTTACCTCACTTAGGATGATTTTTTCCAGTTCCAACCATTTGCCTAAAAATTTCATGAATTCATTGTTTTTAATTGCTGAGTAGTATTCCATTGTGTAAATATACCACATTTTCTGTATTCATTCCTTCACTGAGGGACATCTGAGTTCTTTCCAGCTTCTGGATATTATAAATAAGGCTGCTATGAACATAGTGGAGCATGTGTCCTTATTGCATGTTGGGGAATCCTCTGGGTATATGCCCAGGAGTGGTATAGCAGGGTCCTCCTGAAGTGTCATGCCAAGTTTTCTGAGGAACTGCCAGACTGATTTCCAGAGTGGTTGTACCAGCTTGCAATCCCACCAGTAGTGGAGGAGTGTTCCTCTTTCTCCACATCCTTGCCAACACCTGCTGTCTCCTGAGTTTTTAATCTTAGCCATTCTGACTGGTGTGAGGTGAAATCTCAGGGTTGTTTTGATTTGCATTTCCCTAATGATTAATGATGTTGAACATTTCTTAAGGTGCTTCTCAGACATTTGAAATTCTTCAGGTGAAAATAGCCTTCCTATACTCAAAGGATAAGCAGCCCGAGAAAGAAATTAGAGAAATGACACCATTCACAATAGCCACAAACAATATAAAGTATCTTGGAGTGACTCTAACCAAGCAAGTGAAAGATCTGTATGACAAGAACTTCAGATCTCTGAAGAAGGAAATTGAAGAAGACCTTAGAAAATGGAAAAATCTTCCATGCTTGTGGATTGGCAGGATTAATATAGTAAATATGGCCATATTGCCAAAAGCAGTCTACAGATTCAATGCAATCGCCATCAAAATCCCAACTCAGTTCTTTATAGAGCTAGAAAGAGCAATTCTCAAATTCATCTGGAATAACAAAAAAACCCAGAATAGCTAAAACTTCTCAACAGTAAAAGACCTTCTGGGGGAATCAGTTTCCCAGACCTCAAACAACACTACAGAGCAGTAGTGTTAAAAACTGCCTGGTATTGGTACAGTGACAGGCAGGTAGATCAATGGAATAAAATTGAAGACCCAGAAATGAACTTGTGGTCACTTGATCTTCGACAAAGGAGCTAAAACCATCCAGTGGAAAAAAAGATAGCCTTTTCAATAAATGGTGCTGGTTCAACTGGAGGTCAGCATGCAGAAGAATGCAAATCGATCCATCCTTATCTCCTTGTACTAAACTCAATTCCAAGTGGATCAAGGACCTCCACATAAAACCAGACACACTGAAACTAATAGAAAAGAAACTGGGGCAGACCCTTGAGGACATGGGCACAGGGGAAAAGTTCCTGAACAGAACACTAATAGCTTATGCTCTAAGATTAAGAATTGACAAATGGGACCTCATAAAATTACAAAGTTTCTGTGAGGCAAAGGACACTGTCAAAAGAGCAAAATGGCAATCAACAAATTGGGAAAACATCTTCACCAACCCTACATCTGACAGAGGGCTAATATCCAATATATATAAAGAACTCAAGAAGGTAGACTCCAGAGAGCCAAATAACCCTATTAAAAAATGGGGTACAGAGCTAAACACAATTTCTTTTGAGGGTAACTTCATTGTTACTTAGAGGCAGCTATCATAAGGAAAGAATACACTCCTTTGAATATAGGGACTCTCAGAGTCCAAGGCTTGGTTTCTTTTTAGCTTGTTCAGAATAAAACCAAATCAAGGCACTAAGGGAAGCGCCTAACAGATTATCTTCACTGGTCAGGATGAAGTCAAGGATGGGGTCAATCTGAGCCTTCAGTTATATAATTCTTAATTCAGGTTGCATGGACTCCCAGGGATAGAGACCCTTCCAGTGCTTTCTTCATGTGCTAGACTGCTAGTAAAATGGTAAATTTGAACAGTGTAAAAATTAGCAAAAGTGTGAGCAGTCACTGTATCATAGGACTAGAGAAGCAGAAAGACAGTCAAATGTAATATCATACCAGCATTTGATTCCAACGATGGATAACTAGCTGAATGCAGAGTGAAAACTTAAACAGAGCGAGCAGAAGTTTACTTTAAAAAAAACAAAAAACAAAAAACAGAAGAGCTCAGCAGAGAGGGGAATCCAACTGACCTCGAGAAAGAAAATCCAAGTGGGGGTGTCCCTTAGAAAATTGCAGGGCAAGTTAAATGTTAAGGTTGGAAAATTTTTAAATTGAGTCATTCCATCCTCTTTGTTACTTCTTCCACCACATTGACCACGAGGGAAAAAAATATGATTCTTATGTTTCAACTTAAGGTTATTTCAATTGTCATTAAAATTGTTTTTGGTGTCTTGATGAGATGATTGCAAGATTTACATTTGAAAATGAAATTTTATTTGAACTACTAAAAGTCAGACTGGCCAGTGAGTTGACCTCATAGTTCAAGGCCAGTGATTCGTTATGCAATGCCCTGGAAGAAAAGATAAAAATAAAACAAACCCACAGATTGCAACCTACAGCACAGAAAGAGCAGAAATAGAAGTGTGTTGTGGAAACTCCCTTGATTTTATTTTTCAGAATAGGATCGTGGATGCTTCACTACTTGGAATTATTTGTGCACGTTTTGTTTTCAGTAAGAGTAACTTGGAAAGGATTAAGCAGGAAGAGATGAATCCAGTGTGAGGCTAGCTCCGTAGAGTAACTGTGTTCCAAAACTCAAGTACACTACGTGTAGGGTGACTGTGATTAATAAGAGTCTGGAAAAAGACCTAAAGTAAAGGGAACCATCCCAGGCAGGATATTCAAATAACATGCAAAGATGCTTTCTAAGAGAAATTATGCAGCTTAGATTTAAAAAGTCACTTCGTTCATAGTGTTGGGAATATCAGGATTGGCTTTCAGAGCTAAACTGTTCTTAGTAATGTTCATTGTTGTTTTGTTTGAAAGAAAAATCCGAGTGTGCATAAAACTATGTTATAGGGGAAGAAGGGGATCCTACAAACTCCTTTCTCTCCTGGCAAAGCTGGAGGCTAATAACTGTCTGTCCTGGCAAGACATCCACCACAGGCCTGTGGTGAGCTTCTTAGCTGGGGAAACCTATATTTGTAAAATCACAGTTGATGAAAAGCTCAAAGCTTGAGCAACTGTAAAGATTTAGTCTTAGGAAAGAAGAAACCAAACTACCAGCATTTATTCAAAACTGGAAATTAAATTTCAGGATGCTGGTGAGCAAACCCATTGGAAAGTAACTGGTACTGACAGCATTAAAATCACAGGTCCTACATCAGAACACCACTGTATATAATTGAGGCACGATATTATGTTGGCATTACGTAGGTCATGTGGTCACCATTGTCCCCATGACCTGAGGTTTCAGCTAAAAGGGAACCATCGTGATCAGTAAATTCACTAGGGCTATTTGCAAGAGGAGACCATTTCTCCAGTAGAAAGGAGGAATTATCCATAGAAAAGAAAGATGAAAAATGTTCTGGGTGAGAAATAAATCAGCAAACAGGATAGGCCTCTGTAATATTTGGACACATTTAAGTTGTTCAAATATACTCTAAACAAGACAACACGTTTATCCTAAGGAAAATTAAGAAAGTGAAGTGTTCTCTTTATTAAACTCCCTTTTGTACTTTGACATTTAATATGCACATTTAATGTTTTCTTTAAGAACAACTTTGGTTGGAATTTCATATTTTAGAGAATTAAACCCACACTGAACAATTAATTACAGCTTTATGATGGTCTGAGAGAAAACTAAAATCATGGCAACAGGACATCCAAACAGAGTTGAACAACATTCTGTTTGCTAATATGAACATGTAAGTTCTGACTAGGTTTTTGTTGTCTATGGAGTTGTGTGTATGTTCCTTTATGAGTACACTTGTTTGTGTGTTAGAGTATACATGTGCCTGTAGAAGTCAGAAGTGTTGGGTTCGACTCTGTCTGTCTTTGTCCTAGAACTTCAAGTAAACTAGGATACATGGTCAGGGAGCTCCAGGGATCCACCTGTCTCTTGACCTTCCATCTTACCATCTTTTTATTAAAAACACATGCCACCATAGCGCCTGGCTTTTTATACGTGCTCTGGGAATCAACTCAGGTTCTTCAGCTTGCAAAGCTCTCTCCTCAGCTCCCAGGTCCATTAGTTTTTGAGAGCAGATAGAATTGAGTAGAAAGTCAGGGGCACATTCTTGTAATTCTACCACTTGGGCGTTGGTCTGTAATACTTAGGAGTTCACGGTCATTCTAAGCTTCATAGCCTAGTTTGGGCTACAGGAGATCCTGTTTCAAAACAAACAAATAACAAATGAACAAATAAGCAACAAACATAGTAACAAAACAAAACAATACTCTTCTAAAACACCCCCCACAGAAAACTCTATAAATAGGAATTAATATCCTTTTTCTCTTTTTATATAGCCTACATTGAAAACTCTCTTCAAAAGATAGTATTCAACTAAATTTATGATTTTTTTTTTAATGTTGCTGCCTTATTCTTTTTTTTTTTTTGTCTTTGCTTTATTATTTTGCACTTGGGCCCATGACTCATGAGTACTACTGAGAAGAAATTTGAATCCATACAAATAAATTCTTACTACATATGAGTTAAAATGACTTGAATATTTCCGGTAACACAATGCTGCACTCTGTGCTGGCTAGTTATAGGTCAGCTTGCTACAAACTGGAGTCATCTGGGAAGACCTAACCTTGATTGACAGGATGACTCCATCAGACTGGCCTGTGGGAAACCTGTGGGGCATTTTGGTCTCTGCATGTTGCAATCTTGGGAACTTTCTGCATTAATGATTAATTTTCTGTCTTCCCTGAGAAAATTATGTCTGAGTCTTTTTAGGAAAGTCCTCAAATTAACTTTATCTGGCCACTATGTAGAAGTCTTCCATATGTCCTGGAGATCATTAAGTATGGATAAGCACAGAGCTAGACGAGACCATTACTTCAGGAATCTGCTTGGGGTGTCTGTCCCTGAGCAAACTCAAGCTGGTTGATCGATGCAGGGTAAACAGAGATTAACAAACTAGCACTGGCTAGGAGAGTAGGTTGCAGATGGAAAGTCTTACTTAGTTATAGACTTAGAGCTCTCTGAAATATAGCTTAAAGATAGAGGGTTGTACAAGGTACACCTCTGGAGGAAAAGAACTTCAGTAAATAAGAGATTGAGTAAATAAACCTTTCCTACTTCATAGCATAGATGATGAAACCTATAGTAAAGGGGCTACGTATAAGTATTCGCTTTCCATAAAGAGACCGGTTCAGATATTTTCTCTTTGTCTGGAGTGTTTTAAAACTACAAATGCTGGCAGCCTAAAAGCAGGCTGTCATATAATAAGCGTGTTGGCTTGTGGAGACATTCTTTAGATTCTTTAAATCAGAGTTATAGGGCTAATAATGAAAGGAAAATCTGTTCTGTTTGTATTTTCTAATTGTAACTGAACTTGTAACCCTGGACACGTAAGGAAAAATCAAACACAGAGCCTGTACCACTTGGATAATCTTCGTCTGTGTTTGTTTTGGTTGCTAGTCAGAGCCACAGTGGAGGCCTGATGGTTAGCCAGGTTGAACTGCTAGACTCCCCTGACCATCCATACCCGACTCCCTCCCTTCCCTTGCTGACCCCTTATCTCCTCTGCCTGCAGCCCTGTCAGCAAGAAAAGGCAGACTGTAGGTGGGCAAGCTCCTCCCGCCCACCCCTCCCCCTCACTACCTCCTACAGCTGTTCTTAGTGCAGCAGTGGAAAGTCAACTAGGAAACTCTGTATTCATTGTCTTATAGCCAGAATGCCTGTGCTTTGGATTGAGAAAGTCCTTGAGCTACATGCCCAACTTTGTATTTGCTTTTGGTCAAATTTATTTAATATTAATAGAACAAGTGATACTTATAACAGATGGTTCCATGCACATTTTACATTAGGTCATGGTCTAAACACTATGGTAATCCTGCTCATTTAAAATTATTTGGTTCATTTTAATGGAATAGGCTGTTTAGAAATAAGAAAAGTATAGGGGCTTTCAAATCTGCTTTGGCTTATATTGGTTTTTGAGAGGTCATGACTTTTTTTTTCCCCAAACTGGATTTTTGATATTAAAATCATAATATGCTGAGCTATTTCTTACATTGTTATCTTAAGTTTTAAAGACACCATAGCTTGTAAGTAATAATTTGACTTCATGCTCCATATTAATTTATTCCATATTAAATGTCTATCTTGGGTATATCCCAAGTATAGCTTTTTTTTTTTTTTTTTTTTTTTTTTTTTTTTTATTAAATAGCCCTATGTTCTCCTAAATACCAGGGGGAAAAAAAACCACATTAACTACATCATATATAGTTTTTAGTTCATAATATGGATTTTACTTTATGTGTGTACTGCTGGATGTGATAACACGCTTTTAATATATAGACTTGTTCAGGAAGTTATATGATCTTAAAACATGAAAAACTCCATATACATGAGACATACTTTGACTATGTTGTAAGATCTATTTTTTTTTCTTCTGAAAGTGACCGTTCCTTGGCAACAGTGTCATCATGTTTGGTTATTTTGGGTTATTAATCAGTGGCTATAAAGACCTGAGTGTCAAATGGAATACGAGATAATGTACTCATTGTGGGCAGCAGAATTCCTTGCGTGGCTGGGCTCTGACTTAGGCCTGGCTTCCTCTTTTCAGTTCTGTGCCAGCTCTGCTCGCAGAGAGCATGTCTGCCTCTCAGTAGCTAGGGAAGAACCTAGCCTATATTAAAAACTCTGCATCCTGACAGGGCAAGAGGCAGAAGAGGTTTAATTCAAATTAATTTGGAACATGCCTGCAGTAGCCAGGGAGAAGCAGCATTCCGGATTGGGCTGCTGAGAGGGGGTAATGGTGGCATCCACTTTCATGTCCTGCCAAACATCTTCACCCTCGAGGAGGCCAGCAGGCAGCGTCCGCAGCTGCCTCACCACACTGCATCTGGCCTGGCACTTACCCGGAGCAGGGAGTGAGCAACCTTACCGGATTCTTCCCTTCGACCTCCTCAAACAGAGCAATTCCATAGAATTAATATTTGCAATTTCACAGGTTATTCACAGCATTCTGACTTTTGAATTGTGTGAGTAATGTATTGAATTTTTATGAAACTAGTTAGACTCAAGAGAAAACCAGCAATTCTTATTTGTAAGGGACATTGTAACTAGTCCACCAGCAATTTCCACCTATTTATATCTATCTATCTACCTATCTATCTATCTATCTATCTATCTATCTATCTATCTATCATCTATCTATCTATCTCTATCTGGTTTCTCGAGATAGGGTTTATCTGTGTAGCCCTGGACCAGCTATTCTGGACCAGGCTGACTTAGATCTCAGCAATCTGCCTGCCTCTGCCTCTCAAGTACTTGGATCAAAGGCATACACCAGACAGTCTTACAAATGTCTCTCTGGTATGTAGACTCAGAGTCCTAGGAGAGTATGGCTGTGTTATATAGTAGTTCTATGCTTAGTTTCTTCTTAAGAAAATGTTTCTTAACGTGTTTATGTGTGTGTATGTCTATGCACTCATCCATGTGTGCACACATGTGTGTATTTGTGCATGCATGTGTGTGGTATCTATGATGTAGAACCCCAAAAAGCAGGGCTCTGATACCAGTGAGGAACTGTACAGCAGCAGCAACGACAGCAGCAGAGCAGATGCACCTGACAGCAAGAGTGAAGGGACAGCTAGGCAGCAGACATTGGTTCTTTCTTTCCGTCCTCACCAGTATGTGTTCCCCACCCCCAGCCCCTCCTGCTTGATGACAGCTACTCTAACTGGAGTGAAATGGCACTGAATATGCTTTTAATTTGTGCTTCCCTGGTGGCTAAGTACTTTGCACATTTATTAGCCACTCCTATTTTCCTATGGAGGACTGTTTATTCTGTCCAGGAGCCCATTCATTGATTGGATGAGTTGATTTTATTGGTGCTCAAGTTTTAAATTCTTTATATAGACTGGATATTAAACCCATGTGAGCTGTGTAGTTTATGAAGACTTTTTTTCTCATTCTGGTGATGCTTTCCTGGGCTGTGCTGAAGCTTTTTAATTTTTTAAAATCCCATTTGCCAATCCTTGGAGCTCTTTTCTGTGCTGTTAGATTATTGTTATTATTATTATTATTATTATTATTATTATTATTATTATTCAGAGAGACCTTGCCTGTGCCTATATCTTAAGGTTCTTTATTGATGTTTCCTCTAGCAGGTTTCAAGGATTCAGGTATTAAAGTTGATGATTAATCTTGAATTTATGTTTGTACAGTATGAGAGATATGGACTGAGCCTCATTCTCATACAGGAATGGATAATAAGGTAGATAGTTGTTTTTTACCCAGCACCATTTATTGAAGAGTGCCATTTTCCAAAAAATATATATTTAATATCTTTGTCAAATATTAGACGGCTACATCCAGCTCTGTAGAATTTCTGTGGTCTTCTGGCCTTTTCGAGTATTTGTCGTTCTTTTCTGGCACTGTGATGCTGGTTTAGTTCCTTTGCCACTGTAGTATCTGGGAGTGCCGACATAGAATGTGATACCAGGATTCCTTTGTCCATTAAGCATTGTTCCGGATACTCAGGGACTTCTATAGGAATTTTGGAATTAATTTTTCTAGTTCTGTGAAGAATTTTATTGGGATTTGGATGGGGTTTGATTTAATCTGCTGATTGAGTTTGGCTGGATGGCAGTCTGACAGCGTCTTCTTCTCTCCCTTGAACATGGGGGGCCTGGAAAGTGTCTTCTTCAGTTTCTTCCATAGCTGTTTTAGCATTTTCCACATAGAAGTCTCGCCTCTTTTGCTAAGTTGATTCCCAATATTGTGCTTTCCTCGAAGCGATTGTGACTGTTATCTCTTCCTGGTTTCATCCTTGGGAATGTTTGTATCGGCCTACAGAAAGACTGCAGAGTAGTCTGTGTCCAGTGGCTACCATGAGACCTTTCTGAAAGTGTTTAGAATATCTAAGTGCTTTCTGTTACAGTCGCTAGGCTCTTATTACTACAGGATCGTGTCATCTGCACATACGGACACCTCGATTTCTTCCTTTCCTGTTTGCCTTCCATTTAATTTCTTTCTCTTACATTCTTGGTCTAGATAAGACTTAGAGTACTATATTGAACAAGAACTGTGAGAATGGACACTCTGGGCACTCTTGTCTCATTTCTGATATTGGAGAAAATGTTTTCTGTTTTCCCCCATTTAGTGTTATAATGTCTGTAAAATTATTGTACATAATCTTTAGTATACATACGTGAGTCTATTTTTTTAAATTCTTGTTTTCTAAGGGTTTTTTTTTATCAGGAGGGAAGATGAACTTTGTCAAAGGCCTTACTATATCTATTGAGGTGTTGATACGTTTTTCACCTTTTAAGTCTCTCTGTGCTGCTTTAGTTTATTGAACCAATCTTGTATTCCTCACCTGAGTTAAGACCAGCTTGGTCATAATACATTTGTGATTTTTTAAAAAAGAATTTACTTTTATTTCATGTGTATGAATGTGTACCTGCATGAATATGTGTGTAATATGTGCATATCTGGTACCTGCAGAGGCCGGAAGAAGGCCTTCCCTTCCCTGGAAGTGGTGTTACAGATGCTTGTGAGCCAACATGCAGGTGCTGGGAAACTGGGTCCTCTGTTAGAGTAGAAAGTGATCAACCAGCCCCCCAGCCACCAGCCCAGCCTTATACATGGGATTCTGAATATATTCACAAGAGTATGATTGTCAGAATTTTGTTAATGTTCACCAGAAAAAATTGTTCTACAGACCTCTGTGCCTGTCTGTCTGTCTCTACTCTGCATGTGTTCATGTACATGTGTGTATGCATGTGTGTGTGTGTGTGTGTGTGTGTGTGTGTGTGTGTGTGTGTTTTATGTTTTAACTAGTTGGTATCAGAGTAATACTCACTTTGGAGAATGAATTTGGCACTTTATTTTCTCTTCTATTTGTGGAACATTTTTAGGAGGTTTTTTTTTTTTGGTGTCTTAAATCAGTAGTTGAATGATTATGGTGTCATGATGCTCTGCCTTTTCATATTTATTGTGTCTCTGTGCTGTGATTCTGCATATGGCTTCCAGTTGTATTTGGAGACATTCCTACTGAGAATCGTACTTTTGGGTTCTCAAGTTTTCATTTGCCTGGTTCCTCTTCTTTGCATAATGGAGCCAGAGCTGTTCACACTTAGCTCTGTAGCTTGCCCCATGTAGACCCTCTCACCCTTATGGACACTACAGTTCATACTGTTCCCTAACTAAGGTAGTTAATGTTTGCTTTTGGTGTCTCCGAAATCCACAGGAGCGTGGAAAGCTACACACTGAGATCTGAACAAGTAGGAAGATCTCCTAAATTTTTTATTCTTCCTCTGCCTCCCGGGATACAGCTGTAGTGTTAGTGGACCATCAGAGAGATTTAGGATTTAGATTCTACAGTGATGATGAACAGGTAATTGGTCCTGGTGGTAGGTTGTTTTCATTGAGCTTCTAAGCTCCAAGTGACCCAAATTTGGGGTATTTGTAGGTAATTAGACCTGTACCAGGAAACCAAGAGGGGCAGCTACCTCTCCTCAGTACTCCGTGAGTCTAGCTTCCTGCTGTGTACTGGTTTTGGCTTTGGGGATTCTAGTCCTCCAGCTCTCTACAACCGCATCCAAAAGTTATATGTACCCCAGGATGGCTGCAGATTAAATTCCAACTCCCTGTCCTGTGACTGCACCCCATCCTCAGCTCCTAAGCATAGCTTAGTTTCAAATAGTAGCTTCTCTCTCAAGATGGTGCCGGGCCCAGCACCTTCCCTCTGAATCTCACAGAGTGTCATTCTGTACCACTTTGTGGAACCATCTGCCCGAGGAATCGCTGTTTCATCAAAACCGTCTTGATTTTAGGTCTGCACATGTTTTGCAGGCCTATCCTAAAGGTAGGAATCCCAGTTCCTTTTCATCAGGGCCCCAAGCCTTACGCTTTGGAGAAGCTTCCTGCCTTTCCTCCCTCTGTCCCCATCAGGCATCCTACCAAGTGCAGGGTGTGAGGCTGGCCATCTACCATGAGCACCCGTGTTTTCACCTATGCATTTAGCTATCCTGCCCACGGTGTTGGAACTCTCCTGCTTCCTTGTTCTCTTTCCTTCTTTGGAATAGAGCCAGTGGAGTTCCTATTCTGGTTCTTCTTTACTCATTCACCCAGAAGCAACCTTTCGTTTAGTTGACCATCTCACCTGAAAGACCTCCAGTTTTCCATCTTGAGCTTCTCATTGGTCACTTCTGCTCGTGCAGAAGAGCTTTTTAAATGAACTACTGTGCTTTAATGGTAATTGCTGTGTAAAGTATTGCATGTAAAGTGCATTCCAACATTAAAGTATTCAGTGTCTAGTTATTGCCATCTTAATATAGAATATGGTAAATTCTAGATTAGGAAAACAAATTTACAAGTCATTTTTATTTCTAAATCTGTATTAACTCTCTTGTCAGTCTTGTGTGCCCGCCACTTCTCTGACTCTTTTTTTTTCCCGTTTGGAAGTGATTTTGGTAAACTTTGTTTTAAATTATATCATTCTGCCTTTGTGAAATCCATACTTTATAGAAGGGACTGGGTGCCTTTTCTTAAAAACGGTCTTGACTAATCTGTGTCCCAATGTGATTATTGATCTGATGACTAGAGAAACATTTTTAATGTTATTTCTAGTTTATTTTTTCAACCTAAACAGTTATTGGTTACGTTATATGTATAAAACAGTATTTTCGTCACCAGTGGGTCTGCCCTGGAATCTGGTTTATTTTTTTCACAAAGTATCTTCTCATGGATGAAGCAAGTTCCATTCTCAACGTAAGGTTCAAGATCTGGGAAAGGGAAATTCAACTGGATTATGTCACACACTGGTGTCAACTTTATGACTCCCTATTTTATTTTTTTAAAGAAAACTTTCCCTTATTAGCTTAAACTATATCAAGCTGGCTCCTTTTTAATAGTTGGAATGTTTTCAGTTTAGTCTTAACACACAAAAGTTTTCTCCTTTAGAGTCTGTTACATGAGTTCTGTGAAAATATTTAAAGGTGTTATTGACTAGATTCTGCTCTTCCATGGAAGGCATAGTGGATTTTACCATTGGTCCCCAGTATTGTTATCCAAGAGTTTTTATAGCTTTTTTTTTTTAAATATAAAATCTTAGGAGATTTGCAGTTACTGGAGACTCAATCCAACTGTTACACAAAAAGTTGTATTCATTTGGAAAAAACTTTCAACCTTTCAAATGTGTCTCTCATTCAGATGCATATTCAGCACAGATAGGTCTGTGGTTTTACAGGTGGTTTTAGAGGTTGAGTGTCTGCATTTCCTTTGTAATTGAAAAAAGCACAGGAAAGGTTTGCAAGTTTTGGCTGCAGGACTTCCGTCCTGTCTGGTTACAAGCAGGGGATGTGACTACCACTGCACTTTGTCAGTCTTCAAGTTCCATCGGGAGCAGAACGCTGATCACAGACCATCTGGACTTTGTCTGGCTTTGATAACTCTGTGCAGAGGGGTTCTAAAAATAGAGGCAGAGCTCTGGTGCCCATCAGGCGCCGCTTGCTTCATTGTTCCTCACGTGAAGCCATGTGCGGTGGTTTCCGTGTCTCAGAGTGCATTCAGTGGAGCGGTTCTGAGTCAGTGCGTCGTCCGTGCTTGAACACAGACCGTGTTGGAGAATAATGGTTTGGTTTTCCCAAGGGATCTGTGTTCCACAAGTGTGGTGATTGATACATGAGAGGAAGTGGGTCCCTGGGAGTTGAGCCTGGGAAATGGACTAGGAACACGTTGTCAAATGAAGAATTCCTATGGGTTGGTAATCTTTGAACTTCAAAGCAGAAAACATAGCAAACAGCAGTATTGAGCGGGTAGTTTTATGTGCTGTCTTGTTTTGGCTGGTCTGGGAAGGATAGCATTGGTTTTGATATGAGGAAATGTTAGTTACCTGTTCATACTCAAGGCTACAGGACTTTGAGGCAGTGCTCAGCTTTCCTGTGTTTGTCTGGGCTTACTCTGATAAAATAGGGCTGTTATATGTACAGTGTTAGACCCCGAGACAACCCAAGTGCTTACGCAGAGTTTTGTAGCTCTATGTGTAGTGGTGAATTGACTTTTCTCTGACGTCTTTTGATATAGGGAACTGACCTCGAGATTGCTAATATCCATGGGATTCACGTGCTACAAGCAGTCTTATAGCTTACTCTTATTTATTTTTTATCCTTTTCAGATATTAGCTCAATCATGTACTGAAATCCTGGAACTGAGTCCCTCAAGCGTCTGTGTAGGGGGTAAGTGTTTAGAATTTAAAAATACCATGTAAGAAATTAGTTTCCTTTTTTTCCCCTAGCTAAAAGATACGATTTGAAACTCATGTTGGAAGGAGAATAGCAAAATTAACTTTTCTGGCATCTCTCTCTCTCTCTCTCTCTCTCTCTGTGTGTGTGTGTGTGTGTGTGTGTGTGTGTGTGTGTGTGTGTGTAAGAATTTTTAAATAATTCCTTGAAATATTTCTATTTTAAATTCAAATTTTTTAAGATTCGAATGTTATTTTAAATAATGAGCATATTGTGTGACAGGCTTTTAGAGCGTTCTGTATATTCAGTTCGTGTTTGAGACCCTTTCTATGGCAAATAAAATAAAATATAGAATCCTTTATCTGATTGGGTGGTATCTGGAACTGCGGAGCTCTATGCTCTCATGACCTGGCCATGTTATCACATCTTCCAGCTCCAGGCACACACACACACACACACACACACACACACACACACACACACACGGAAGTGACGTAGAGGCAGAGTGCAGGAAGGAAGCAGATGGGGTCATTAGCTGCTTCTCAAAGCAGGCTCAGGTTCCCTCCTCCCAGACAGCCTTGCCCAGGCAGTCTGCGTCTCCCCAGCCAATTCTCCTCTTCAAGTTGACCTAGAGTTCTTTTTAGCACAACTTTATTTAGAAATGGAAAAAAAAAAAAGTCCCATCCTGAACAAGGAGAAGGGGGATGTGTCATGTAATTTATCACAGAACATCTTGGTTCCTGGCTGTGCTCGCTAGCCCTGCAACCCCTATCTCCCGTCACACATGATCACGGAGACACTGGGCAGGAAGGATGCGCAGGCACATTCCAGAGCAGCAGGGTCTTGTCTAAGGACGGAGATCATTTTCTAGGGAAAACATAGACAAGTAGGTAGGAACTACACTACGATAATAGCTTTTCTTTATTATCTTCCTTCTTGAGTCTTCCAGGCTGTGTTCTTTGCATATCCAGTTTTACCTAGTCACCTTAGCATTGATATTCGGGAGTTGTATAATCTCAGTTTGCAGATGGAGAAAGTGAGGCAGAGGCAGGTGCAGAGATTTGGTATATGCCAGTCATTGTCCTTTAGATCCTTGTCTCTCTGACACCAATGCCCATGCTCTTCCTGAATTACATGTTAGGTTTACCTGCATATCATTAGAGCATATAAGCACATCTCCTCTGATGATATGGTGAATGGAAAGTGTCCTGTAGACTTTGCTTTGGTAGCTGGTGACGGTATATCAGGGACGATGTTAGGATAAAGAAGTCTGGAAGGATAGAGGGTGTTAGGGTGAGTTAAACAGAAGGAACTCTGAGCATAAAAGTCCATTTAGGAATCACAAGCGACCTTTGCCTGGTTTGTAAACTTCAACAAAATCTGAGCTATATATTTAATACACATTGAAAAATAAGAACAAAACAAACAAACAAAAAAAACCCAACAATAAAAAAAACCCCAGAACTTCAGTTCAACCAACATATTTATGCTATTAAAGTAGGAACTTTCTCACAAGATAGATCTATGATGTGAATGTGAGAGAGTGTGTGTGAGTCTCGTGTGTGTGTGTGTGTGTGTGTGTGTGTGTGTGTATACACATATGTGTATATGCTTGTATTATTTCTATGTTGGTTCTAGAAAAGCTTTGCTGATTTTTTTTCATGGGGCTCCCAAGCTACATTTACCTTGGAGCTGCCCAATTCCTAAATTGTAGTTTGCTCTCATCAACTCTTTAACATTTCTTTTTCTTCAGTTTGCCTTTGGTACAAGGGGTCATTGCCATTGGGCTTGCTAACCTATTCTATTGTAGTCAAGCAGCAAGTATTCTCTGCCTAGTGAGAGACTGGGTCTGTCAACTTTTCTTCTAGCATATTCTTTCGTATTCATTCCTTCTCTAAAATTCAGAGCCTTTAGGCATTGTAGATAGGGAGACAAGAAAGCAGCTTCCTCTGGTCTCTGTGTTGGCTGTCAGTAATCCAAACGCCAGAATGCCTGTTGTATTGTCAGCTTGTAGGTAACAGAAGACAGAACAGGTTGACAAGTTGTTTCTTTCTCTCTCTCTCTCTCTCTCTCTCTCTCTCTTTTTTTTTTTCTCTTTTTACTTCCTGAACTTAATGACTAAGGATGGAAGAAAAAGAGCACTTTTTTTTTTTTTTTTTTTTTGAGAAAAACCTATAAGAATAGAATTGGGGAAGTTGAGATCAGCCAGGTAATTATTGCTGTATTTTAATTATAATTAAAACCAAAGTAGCAGCTCCATGTGACATAGAATGCTGTCTCCGCCTAGGCAGTCTGAAGGATGCAAGCTTGCCTGGAGTCGCATATTCACAGTTATTGGTGGACAGGATCAAACGTGGAAATGTGTGCTGAACCTCTCGATGCTGTGGCTGTCCTTAGTAAAACACTGGTTACGGTGCTCATCTTTTTCTTTCTTTCTTTTTTACCTCTAGAGAAATTTCAAGTTGTTCTGAGTGGAAGGGCCGTCACATCGATCAGTCACGATGGCAGTGTCCTGTGCACATTCACTGCGAACAGCACATACACAAAGAGTAAGTCCCCAGGAATGCCAACGTCACCTAAGTGTCTTTATTGCACAGAATCTTGAGTATTAATTTTTCTTCTTTAAAGAGTAGTTATTTTTATTTTATGTGTATGAGCGTTTTGCCTACACGCATTTGTGTCTAGTGAGTGCCTAGTGCCTGCAGGGGCCAGAAGACATCAGATCCTTTCAAACTGGAGCTATAGATGGTTGTAAACTGTTATGTGTGTGCTGAGGCCCAAACCCACCTCCACTGGGAAAGCAGCAAGTGCTCTTAACCTCTGAGCCTTCTCTGTACCCTAAAATACTGTTTGTTTGTTTGTCCCTTCCTTCCTTCCATCATTCCTTCTTCCTTCCTTCCTCCTTCCTTCCTCCTTCCTTCCTTCCTTCCTTCTTCCTTCTATTCTTCCTTCCTTCTTCCTTCCTTCCTCCTTCCTTCCCCCTTCCTTCCTTCTTCCTTCCTTGTTCCTTCCATCATTCCTTCTCCTTCCTTCCTTCCTTCTTTCTGTCTTCCTTCCTTCCTCCTTCCTTCCTTCCTCCTTCCTTCCTCCTTCCTTCCTTCCTCCTTCCTTTGTTCCTTCCTTCTTTCTTTCTTTTTTTCCCATTCAATTAAAATCAGCTATGCTACAGTTTTTCATTAGAGGAAAAAAGAAGCTTCCATAATAATAATATGAATAGCAGTAATTATTTAGTAGAGACAACACTTGCTCATGACTTAATAAACACTAGACCCTGATCTCAGTAACATCATTATTCAGAAGATGGTCTGTGATGTATGGATCACCCTCCTGTGGTGAAATAGCTAATAACAGGCAGAGATGAAAGTCGAAGTGCCTGAATCTAGGTTTTGGACTAACCACAGCAGTCATGTGATCAAATCACCACTCTTGACTTAGAATGCAATTGTGTCAGATGACTTCACTGCCTCCTGCCTTAGTATTATTGTTGGGTTTTAATATCTCTTCTCAAGACTTAATGTCAAGTAACTTTTCAGTTTCTTGAAGAATTTCATTTTTGTTGTTGGTTTGTTCTTTGAACCACTGGCCTTTTATGCCTCCAGGGTTCTCCAAAACTGACTTGAATGGTAGTCTGCTCATCAGTGCATCTTGCTTTCCTGAGGATGGTGGTTTGATGATAGTAAAGTGGATTTTTTTCAATCAATGGGTATTTTGACTTCTAGAATCTATGGACTCTGGTAGAGCTGGCTTAAAGAGATTCATCTATCACTCTGCTGTTTGTTTGATGGTATTAGAATAGTTTTGGCCACACAGTAAATTGTCAGTATGTGCTTGTTGGATTAAAGAGATGGGCATGTCAGTTTAGTAAATGTGGTCAATTCTCTCTCGTCTCTGTATGAGAAACACCATTTGTTAACGCAAAATGATATTTGTAAAAAAATGCAAAACAAATTACACAATTGAACAGGGAAGTCTAACTTTATTTCTCTTCAGTAGTTATTAGTAGGAAAGCACTGAATTTATATGACTCCTTTTGATTGCACATTTGGCTTGATTATAATATGGGCATTGATAAGATTCAGTTTATTGAAATCAATTCTCAAATAGATGGAGGTGGAAGAATATTTTCATTATTCACATTCTGAGATGATCCATTTGCTTATGTAAATTTCGATAGTTCCACTCCTTGATGAATTTTTACACACACTCTTAAAACTCTAAGGGAGTTTAAGCATCCAGCTTGTTAAGGTGTGCTTATATGCTGTAGAGACAGCTATATTGTCGATCCATGAGATAAATGTATTTATCCTTAGGTTCTAGTCTTCCTTTGTTTATCCATCCTAAATTTTGTTTCTTAGAAATAATATCTAATTTACCCTTGAATAGCTGAGGTATTTGAAACATTCAGGATAAAAGTTATAAATGTATATTATTATCTTAGCTAAGAAATCTAACTTTTTATTTATCATATTTTTATATCAAGATTTTGCAACTCTTCATGTTTTGATTTTCTTTCTTTTGCCTTTTTAGCCAGACTTTAAATATGTGTGATATGTGTGTGTGAATGTATGTATGTATGGATGTATGGATGTATATATATATATATATATATATATACATATATATGTGTGTGTGTGTGTGTGTGTATGTATATATTGACCTTTCTCATATTCCCCACCTGAGTTCTTATTGTAGCATGTGTGGCACTTTAAAAATAAGTCTATATTAGTGACTCACAACTTGTTATTAACTAAATGATATTCTATATTTTAGGTGAAAAACCAGTGAGTGTTCAGCCCAGTTCCATCCTTTGTCCTGCACCTGTCCTGAACACAGCTGGAGAGTAAGTACATCGCAAAGACAACTCAACATGGAGTCTGGGTTCCTGAGCGACTGCAGACTGCTCTGCTCTGAGAGGGTCTCTCTCTCTCTCTCTCTCTCTCTCTCTCTCTCTCTCTCTCTCTGTGTGCGTGTGTGTGTGTGTGTGTGTGTGTGTGTGTGTGTGTGATCACATAAAAGTCTTTCTTCATTGATTAAAAACAAATAACAACCAAAGCAAACCAAACATAACCAATGCAGCAGATTCCTATAAAACTGCAATTGCACACTGGTAATTTCATTTGCTTATTTTGTCTTTTAAGTACAAAATATCATATAGCCCAGGTTGGCTTCAGATTTTTTCAGTGGCTTGCACATAACCAGAGCCACACACCCGTTACTTTGAACTTTATAGTACTGAATGTACACACTCACAAACACACATAGGAGTTCCAAAGTAAGATGTTAAATGTTTACTATGGAATTCAATAAATATTAAATATAAAAGCAAGTAGAACAAGGCTCACAGTACATATTAATTTGTTCTTTATTTCCCATTTCAGTTAACCCTACACTCCCACTCCCTCTTTCTTTTGTGTGACAGTAGACCATGAAGAAGACTCTTATTTAAATTATCAATGCAAAAATAATTTAATAGTCACAGTATTTCTATCTGGTTTTTCTTATACTCTTTAGTATGCAGCAAATAATTCCAAAAAGTTGAGATGTTCTCTACTTTGATATTAATGAGTACAATTTTCATAGTGCTGTCCTACCTGATGGAATTATTTAATACTGATATTTTCCATAGAGCATAAACATAGTAAACACTAAAAACATATTCTCAAGTCAAAAACAGTATTCACACAGTGAAGATTATCTTTTCCTTCATGGAATCAAAGAAAATAGTTTTTGTATCTTGCTATCTGCATGAATACTTGTGTTTTTTGAAAGTATTCAATATAGCTATTGGACAGCACTTCCAACAGCTAAAAAAAAACCCTAACAGTATCATTTTTGTATTTTAAATAGATCAAAAGGGCTATGTTATATAACTTCATAACTTAGACTAATATTTATTTTGTGTGTGTGTTCTGCCTGATTATCTAGTATCAGTGATGACCTGTCCATGGCTTATTGAGAAAGGCATTGGTCTTTATGATAGTTCAGGTTTTCATGGCACCATCTTGCCCCCAAGTATAGAGTAGAATTCGGTGATCTTGTTGTAGTAGGCATGGCAAACAAACCACTGAAGATTGAACTTGTTCAGGTGAACTTGAAGTTTCATGTTCGTTGGTGGTCTTCATGCCTCTTGGTTCAGTTTCTTCTGTTATATTTTCTAGTCTTCCTATTGAATATAACATTTTTTCTTTATCATTCAGATAAAAAAGTTCTTCAAATTATAATTGATTCATTCTTATTTCATGCACAGTTTATCTTGAACTCACTCAGCACTAATTTTGGACCATGATATCCAATATCAGCTTGATCCATCTGGGCAACGTCCACGTTATCCCGTGCCAACATCATTACTCTTTGTTGGTCTTTCTGCTTCTACCTTTGGTTTCAGGGATCCTACTGGGATAGATAGGCTGTGCTAGTTACCTCTCCAGGTAGGAATGTTGGGAATAAGTTCCTTATCCCACACAAAGGGAAAGGAGAGCTGACAGTTTCCCTACGTTTCTGGAGGACCCATACCCTCACTCCCCAGGCCTCATCTCTTCACTGCTTCTCTGCTCAGCTGTGGCCACACCACTGCCCTTTCTTTCTGTGTCTTAACTCATCAGCTTACACTTCTGTCCTACTTGCTAGTCTCTCTGCTTGGACTGATGTTCTCTTCTCTCCTTAAGTCTTGTTCAAATGTCACCTTCCCAAGAGGGGACAACCCTTTGTACTTACTCTGTACCAGCAGCCCCCTCAGTCTCTTTACGTGTTCTTGTTTTTCTCCCAAATCCTTAATGGTTACTGCCTTTCCTTTCTGCTAGGATAAATGTTCTAAGTCTCCTTTCTTGTAAACCACTTGCATTACCCAGTGCCTACCATCTTGCAAACTCACTAAGTACTTGATTGCTGAAAGGTGGTTAACTTTTTCTCAAATTGTTTTTTTTTAACCCATAAATATAAAAAGTTAAAGGAGATCATTCAATTTCTGATGGAAGAGGCCTTTATCGGCTAGGAGAAAATGGTCAGAATTTTATTTTAGGGTGACATACCACTGACAAGAACAGAAAGTCATGAAACTTTAAAATAACTGACTATTGAAGAAGAGAGTTTTCTATGTAGTTACAAAATGAAATTATACTTAATATATGCCATATATTAGTTCAAGTTTTAAAAAATGTTTGCTTTGACTCTTGCTTACCTCTGCATGTGTGCGTGCTATGTGTATGTGTTCATATGTGCCTGCTGTGGTCATGTGGAGGTCGGAGGATGGCTTTTGGCTTCCTGGAGGCATCTCAGGGATCAAACTTTGGTCCTCAGGCTCAGCAGTCTGCACTTTTACCTGCTCTCTCCTAAGTGCCTCCTTTTGAATATTGACACCTTTTAATGCTTTGCAGACAGGATAAATAGTTCAGGTACATGATTTTTACAAACCTCACACATAATGATAAATATTGGGTATAAAAAAAGCATCATTTATTTAGCTTTCAGTATTGATATTTTGCTAGTAGGTAGACAATGTTTGGGGAGGGAAATTCATCCCAAAGAATTGCTTTTGCACTATTTTGTTTCATTTTGGTATCAGACTCTAGCTAATCACCAATGCAACCTTTTAGAAATTTTAGAACCTTTTGTAAATATTCTGGGTGCTGGGAAATACCTTTGCATTCTCTACTTCCTATGCTGTACATAATTTAGACTATTTTTTTTGCCTTGACTTCTCTTCAGATCCTTTCTGTACGTGACCAGTTCTTACGAGGTTGAATTAAAATCAGCAGAACCAGGACCATTTAGCCTTGTAAGGCGGCTGAGGCTTAATATGTTTGCCTAATTACCTTTTGGCTAAAGATTCAAACCCATTAAATAGCTAGTTAGTCTGTGTTTCAGATGAACACATCTGGCCCATCAGTGGAGGGAGGCTTGTCCTGTGTGAGGGTGACAGATGTGGTGATGGGTCCCCCTCTTCTCTCACCTAAATAATTAACAACTCACTGGTGAAGTAAGTCCTAGACAGAGAGCCTCAAAGACAGATGCATGGTCTCAGAGCTGACCCCCACTCCCGCCTCAGCTCATTAGCCTGCTCAGATACTTCTTCTCCCCTCTTTGTGATGCATTTTTTTAAAATGTGCTTGTGGATTTTGATTTAAATGAGGGCTAAGATGGATCTTTTCTGGGAGGTGGGACTAAGAGCCTGCCTCATCAGAATGGCTAAGATGTCTTACATTCAAATATTGATGTTAGGAAGTAAAGACAAGTTATACAAACAAGTTACAAAAACAAGTTACAAAAACTCCAACCTGGGAAAGGGATATATATAGTTGATGTGGGGAGAAAGAATCGTCAGAATGGGTCCCAAGTCAGTATAAATTTGTAAGATTGCACATTTAATTAATGAACAAGTTTCAAAACAAAGAACTTCAAAATGCCTGTGCAGCTCCTCTCTAGGAATAACCTTGCTGAACAGATCTGGAGCTGGTCATTGAGCAGGTTTCTTTGAAAGAGATCAGTCAGTGTTTACAAAATTTACTTGACAAAGATTTTGGCTGATGTCTTTGGATAAGGGAAAGAAAGTAAATGTGGAAGGAGCTGGGTTTTTCCAACTCTTCTCACTGGGCACACTTTCTTTTTAAAAACAAAACCTTCATACTCTTAAGAAAGTTGCCTTAGCAAAATTTTTGGTACATTATTTAGTTTCTTTGTGTCAGGTGCTTATCTGTAGCAGGATGCCTTCTTTGAGTTTAAGTAGGATAGCCTCCTAAAAGTTCTTGGACTGGTCCCCACCCGGGATTGATCTCAGGCTCCAGGTAGGCCATGCCATCAATACACATGCTGGCAACACAGAGGTTTTTCTCTGACCTTGTGTTCTGGGAGACAACAACAATAGCACAGCTGCTCTGGAGTACTTGAGATTTTTAAACCTGTAATTTGACAAAAAGAACAGAATAAATTGGGTAAACATACATAAACACATTGTGAAGAGAGAGAAACAGAACAGAACGAGGCAGAGCCTTAATCTACAGCTTGCTTGATAGGGATGACTTAGGGAGGCATATGGTATAGTTAAATGTGCTTTCAAAAACATTGGCCAGAATCTTCTGGCAAATATGAAATAAATATCTAAATCAAATGAAAGCGATAGCATTATTTCTCTCACAAGGCAGCGTAGGAAGCCACAGACAGAGTCCTTGGAGTTAGAGATGGCAGATGCCGGTCATTTGAAGGATCTCTGGGATGTGCGGTGACTTGGTGGTGAGGGCTGGACTGGGTAATTGTTAAACTTTTTTTCCTGAGTGTTGTTACTTTTCAATATTAAGCCTAATTTATTTTGTCTGGCATCCAATTGACTAATTCGATTTATTTTTTTCTTAGTTGGCTGAGTTTTGCTTTTTACCAAGCTTCTCTTTCTTTGCAAAAACATACCCACATATGTGTATGTATCTATATCTGTGCGGTCCCTAGATCCTTTGTGTTGGCAGCAGGTGATACAAACATTATTGATTCAATCTGTTCTTTCTTGTAAAGAATGAGACTTGATGATTTAATTTGCCATCCTGGGTACCAGGACATCAGTTACGCCTTTATTTGGATTATAACCACTAGCATCCTGATGAAGGAAGTTAAGCTGAGGATCTTTATTGTCACTCTCATCTTCTCCCATCACCTTCTTTTCCCAGAGGATAGTATCTTCTGATTATGCCAATCAGCACGCTATGTCATATTTACCTGGTCAGCATTGTATCTCTTTCCCAAGTATCTGGTACAGCCATAGGCATTGTCCTTTACCAGGAAGAATGCTTACTTTGAACTCATGTATGTCTGTCCCTCGAGATGTTGTCCGATTGAGAATGTTAAATCACGTGCTTCCTCGTCTTGGTGAAGGCGTGGCTTCTGAGTGACAGACCCTTGACCTCCTTAAGCATCAGGAGGTCAACGACAGGAAGGGCTTGACTTACTCTTTTCTGCTACAGAGAAAGAAGGAAAGACTAGCAGGTAAAGAGAAGCACTTTCCACCATATTGTAAGGAAGATATTTTCAAAAGCTGGAATGGCTATAGTGAGTGTGTTAAAAGCTAGAAGATGATGACGAAGATAAAATCTTTCAAGTATACCCTTAGAGCTTCTTACATACTTGCTTACAAAACTGACATTATCAGTTTGATATCACAGAAACACTTGACTTTTTTTAAAAAAGGCTTAAAAAGGGGTTTATTCATATAGATACATCTATATATACATATGTACATCTGTATACACATATACACATGTATACGCATATATACATCTATGTACACACATATATGCATATATATATAGTATTTTACTAAAATTCACCAGCTTATTAAAAAGTTGTTGCTAACATTAGAGGGATTTACATTGTGCCTTATATGGGAACATTAATATATACTGAATATGCACTGACTTCTCCTAAAAGCTGTCAATCATGCTGGCTGTAATTTTGTTTTGGTCAAATACATATATAACTAAAGAATAAAAAGTAATTATTTAATCCCTTTAATATCTTTAATGAACACAGTTCAACAGAACATTAACTTACATCTGTGCCCATAAATTGAAGTGGCTAATTTGGACTGCTCACAAATATGAGACCTCCCTTTGCTACTGAAAATCTGCATCATTCGCAAAGCTAATGCAAAGAACACTTCACAGAGTATTAGATGGCAGTGCTTGCTTTCAAAATATCTGAAATTACCATGATTTTTAATAACTTTTTGAATGGTTGCCAGTTTAATTTTCAGTGCATGCAAAGTGGAGGTAAATTATTTTGTGCTTCCAATGAATGTCTTTAACATTTTCACTTACTTAAAAAAAAAAATCAACTCTTTAATGGATCATAAAACAGAAATCTTTCCCAGAATCTTATGTATCTGTCTACCATCTGTCTGTCAGTCTGTCAGTTTGTCTGTCTGTCTGGAACAAATGCACCTATTTCAACTAGGTTACTGTAGGTTGAAATATTAACCATGTCTCATGAAGTATGACATTTCTTAGATCAGAACGGCTCTAATGTAGCACTGAGCCCTTTTCCTCTAATTTTGGACTACTCATATATCTGTAGGTGTACTAAGACGTCATGACTATCAGGACTAATTGACTTTATTTAATCAACAATAAGTAAGAGTACCATTTACTAATTTCTCATGTAAAAGAATTTAGTGTGTTTGACTTTAACTTTATCAGTTATTAATTGAGTACAAGGCACCATGAGAATATAATTCAAAAATCTTTGTAATGTGGCAACGTTGTAATGGTTTCTTTGGTCTTTCACTTTGAAGACCTGTTTTAAGGGTGGGATGAACAGCATATTGAGATGCCCAGGAAAAGCACAAAGCTTTCTCGTTTTGTCTGTGGTGGCCAACAGAGGCAGCACGTGGTTGGCCCTTGTCTTTCTGAGTTGTCTGCACTAGGCTAGTCCTTGAATGTCCCCATGTTCCTGGACTTCACGCTTTCATGTCTGTCTTCAGAGGTTGCCTCTGCATCCAGCTCCTGTTTTTCATGGAGCCTCTTAACTGTCCGTTTTCATCATGGTTGGATTCCTGATCTATAAAATCATCTCAGAAGCTTCCGTTCCCCCTGTCCAGCTCCAAATCTCTAGGCAGGAGCCTACCTTTGCCATTGTATACCCCATGCATTCAGTTTGCAAATGCCCACCTACTTTCCTGTAGGTACTTTTAACATGGAGGTTGCAAAGAACTTATGCTTGGTCCTCCTTCTGTGTTCCCTACACAGGACCGTGCACCCACTTATAAGACAGAAATGCTGAAGTCAGCCTTTTTCTTGCTTACCTCCTACATATACAGAGTGTCCGTGGCCCTTTAATTCCAGCATAAGACCTCTCAGTATCATTTGCATGTGTCCTTGTGGCTTCTATTTTAGTTCAGTTCCATGGTGGATTTTATCTGAAACAGACTCAGGCCTTTGTAACTGGTCTTTGCACTCTATAAACACATTCTTCAGATGTGTGCTCTATATTTAGAAATATCAACAAGAATGACATTTACAAAACACAATTTTCACCATATTATTTATGATACTCTTTACCTTTTCAGGCTCTTTTTTTAATTCCTGGAGATAGAATTCTTCACAGCTGTCCTTGTTATTATCTTTTCCAGCCTAAAGCTTTCTCCCCATTCTTTTACAGTCCTCTTCATTCTCTCAGAGGGTCCTCCTCACTCTCTCACACAGTCCTCCCACTCTCACATAGTCCTCCCCACTCTCTCACAGGTCCTACCCACTCTCACACAGTCTTCCCCACTCTCTCACAGGTCCTCCCCATTCTCTCTCACAATCCTCCCCACTCTCTCACAGGTCCTCCAAACTCTCACAGGTCTTCCCCCTTCTCTCACAGGTCCTCCCCATTCTCTCACACAATCCTCCCCACTCTCTCACACAATCCTCCCCACTCTCTCACAGGTCCTCCCTACTCTTTTACACAATCCTCCCCACACTCTCACAGGTCTTCCCCACTCTCTCACACAGTCCTCCCACTCTCACACAGTCCTCCCCACTCTCTAACAGATCCTCCTTACTCTCACACAGTCCTCCCCACTCTCACAGATCCTCCCCACTCTCTCACACAGTCCTCCCTACTCTCACACAGTCCTCCCCACTCTCTCTCAAATCCTCCCTACTCTCTCACATAGTCCTCCCCATTCTCTCACACAATCTTTCCCACTCTCTCACAGGTCCTCCCTACTCTCTCACACAGTTCCCCCCCAACTCTCTCACAGGTCCTCCCCACTCTCTCACACAGTCCTCCCTACTCTTAGTCCTCCCCATTCTCTCACACAATCTTTCCCACTCTCTCACAGGTCCTCCCTACTCTCTCACACAGTCCCCCCCACTCTCTCACAGGTCCTCCTTACTCTCTCACACAGTCTTCCCCACTCACACAATCTTCCCCACTCTCTCACAGGTCCTCCCTACTCTCTCACACAGTCCTCTCCACTCTCTCACACAATCTTCCCCACTCTCTCATAGGTCCTCCCTACTCTCTCACAGGTCCTCCCTACTCTCTCACACAGTCCTCTCCACTCTCTCACACAATCTTCCCCACTCTCTCCCAGGTCCTCCCCACTCTCTCACAAGGTGTTGCTGGCATATTACATCTTGACTGTCCTCTGCCTCTCTTGTCTGTCAGTTTTCCATCTGCAGGGACTCCTTTCTGGAACTCCTTATCATTCTTCAGGTTTTTCTTTCAGGTGACTGTCTTCAGGGTTTTGTTGACAAGTCTGGATTATCTGTGCCTCAGTAGTAAAGAAGACCTATGCTCATGTCTGTTTCACCTGACCTCAGACACACTACATTGTAAAGTTTTATGTGTATCCCCTTCAGTTACATTGTTGTTTGCTTTGTTATTATGATCATATTAAGCAGCTCCCAGTTTGGCTGTGCTCCTGTTATAATGATTATTATTGGAGTCTTAGTCAATTCAAGTGCCATTGTTGCTTTAACTAGTAAAAGACAGAGAGATTGATATTAGCAAACATTCATCAGCCAATTTGGAGTGTGATTTTAGTATATCCATGGATATATGGATATACAAACACAAGTCAATAAAGAAAGCTTCAATATTGGGTTTAGTAAGATGATTTATAACAGGAAATAGAACTGCAAACTTTCTTTACATAGTCTACCTGAAATTAGATTGGAGTAATTTTTAATACTTTTGCTTACTATATTTTTATGTCAGTAGACTAGTAACTCTTTAGGGAAAAATCTTGTATATATATATTTGCTTCTATATTCTATTCACTTGTATATTCTATATTGTCTATGCTGTTCTTTCAAGTGGCTGTAATAAGATTATAAAATCACATTGATGCTTTGAAAATCCTCCTAGCATATCATTGAATATTGCAAGACTTCACAGAGCTCCTGACTTACACACACCATAGGGAACATCCCCTATATGTAGTTAATCTCTTCCATGGAGAAGCTCTGACATAGGTATAAATCCCTACTTTTGAAGGCTAGGGGTGGAATATTAAGACTAGATTGACATAAGTTCATCATTGGGACTCTAGATTCTCCAGCACGTTTCATTAATATGCCTGCTTTTTCCAGTCATGTTCACATTTGGGACAAATAATGATGAAGTGTCCCTTTGCAGCCCATCTGTGTCCTGAACTAAGTAAACATAATATTTATTTAATACGTTATAGCCCATAATTAGATCTCATAACTGAGAATCTGGATTCCATTGTTAGATGCATACTAACCAGAAGTAGAAGTGATAGAGGGATAGGATTGAACAGTGCATTGGAATTAAGAGAAAGGACATGTGACAAAACACCTACTATGTGCATTGTAATCTTGGGGCAAACAAAGCCTTAGGCTGGAGGGTAGCCTTTAACTACCTTTTTCCTTGGGGTCATCATTGGCTTCATAACAATGCCATTACCATACCAAGAATTTAAGGATTCCCTCTAAAAAAGAAACAACAGAATTCAAAAGCAGAATCAACTGTGTTTTTCATGTTTGCAACAATTTTGAAATTCTTCTCTAAAAATTATAAATATTCATAAGTATGTATTCAAGAACAAGTATCCTGTTCATAGAAAAAAAATCATACTGTAGTTAAGGAAGAAACATATGATGATAGAAAAAAATCCAGATAAGGACACCCAATGTTTATGAGATAAATTTAACTATAAGTCCCTAAAATAAGTGTGGAGGATTAAGATTAGGTATGTTGGAGGTTCTTGGATTGCAAAGTCAGAGAGGTCTGAGCTTCTGGTGAGCTACCTTGCAAAATGGAAACATTGCCAGTGAATTACTATGTTTCTGGATGATTGGAAAAACTCAGTTTATGGACTACTGTTGTTGACTATTTTGCCTGGATCCTGCTACTAATGTGTGCATTTTGAGATATCAATGAGGACTGTTGGCATTTCGTCTAGACTCCACCCCACAGTTATCAAGTAACAGCCAGGTGTTCCTGACTCATATAAAAGGGGCTGCTCGCCCCCTCCTCACTCTCCTGCTCTCTGCTCTTCTCCTCTTGCTCCTTTACCCCCCTCCCCATTCCACTTCCCCCTTCTCCATGTGCTCACAGCCTCCACTTCTCTCTCTCTCTCTCTCTCTCTCTCTCTCTCTCTCTCTCTCTCTGCTTTTCTCTGTTTCCACTACCCCCTCAACACCCCCATGCCCAAAATGAACTCCATTCTATACTATACCTTTCTGTGGCTTGTACCTGGGGGTTGGGGGGAGGGGAAGAGATGCCTCAGCATGGGCCCACAGAGGCACCCCCCCTTCCCCACACCTTACCTTGCCTCAATCAGACATATCCCTGGCTTCTCTCTATCTTTTTATAACACAATGAGGACCATATATAAAAAGAGCTTCTAGAGATTTTTATCTGTATACCTTGTTTCCACTTTACTGAGCCCTGGTTATGTTATACTAGAATGTCGTTTGAGGATAAATAGTTATTTTGGATAACTAAGATCTCAACATGTGTTTCTTCTACAGGAAAGCATGACTATAATTTTCAAACTTCATCCTGGGCTCTTATTTCACTCTACTAAGTGCTAAAATTGTGAATATTTTTTCTGGACTCTAAGTGCTACATTATAAACAATTCCAGACAGTTTCTGCTCATCTCTTAAAGTAGAGTGAATGAGATTACCCTGACAAGAATATATTAGTAGGAATAAAAATAATCTCTTCTCCAAATAGAGCTATGTCTGCCCTGTCATCTGACTTCTCACAGAAAAGCATGGGACTTGGAAGTTAGGAAAGTTTATTTTGGATTCACTTATGCTTAGTCATGAAAACAGAGCAAAACAAACACCAAGTTCTGCAGAATAAGCAATTTGATTTAACAACAAAGGGCCATTTGGCATTCTGTTTTGAGATAATGCAAAAAATCAGCTAAATTCAAAATCTCCTTTCCTGGTTCACACCGTTTTCTTCTTAAGAAAGAGTTTTTGAAGTGGGTATATTAGAAGAAATAGTTTTAACAGGAATATTCACTAGTTTTGAGTAAGATCTTACCTTGGACTTAAACAGCGCTACCTTTCTCTGTGGCTTTATCCCTGTGTGGATCTGAGCAAAGTCATCACATGGAGGGAACACACACCATAAGACTGTTCACAGTGTCATTTCCTCTTGCCTCGGTGGTGATGGAACGGGTTGGAAATCAGGTAGAATCCTATATCTAAGATTTTGCAAAATCTATTTGCCTTGAGTCTCCTGAGAAACTACGAAAGTCTTGATTGCTTTAAAAAGCTGTGGTAAAGATGAGGAAGCCTTCCCCTTCAGCAACTCCTAGCTGACTTAATTATCGCTTCTTCACTCCTCTTGTAGAACTCTTGAAGTTTCAATCAGCTTTAATGATGGGAAGTCTGCCGTCTCAAGATCCTTAACAATCACAGCCACAGAATGTGTGAGTAAAAAGCTAATTACCTTTAAAAAGTTTTATTATGAGATAAAACCTAGAGTTTTATTAAACATGGAAGCCAAAAACCAAGAGAAAACACGACAAGGAAACATTTGTAGAATTTATTGTCATTTTTTTTTCTGGTTTGATCCCTTTTAAAGGCTAGTACATCATATTTTAATATTTATAAAATCCTCCAAAGTCATACTTTAGATTTAAACAAGTAAGAAAATAGAAATGAAGCATTCTTTTTAGGAAATTAAATATGGAGGTAATTTTTTCTATTATGAGGATTCGATTTTAGAAACCAAAAATGTTGATCAGGTTTTGAAATTACAGGTGACATCATCATTTCGTCCATGTAGACTCAGTCTGTGCTTTCTAATGTCTGTAAGAAATCTCATTCTGAGAGCTTGGTAATAGTGAAATTTGAAATTCTATTTCAGTTGAGTTATTTATATCCATCACTCAAAATTCAGTATTTTGAAACATAAACTCCATTGAGGCAGTCCCCACCCCATGGTAGCTAATTTTTTATTGACTGAAAGTTTTGATATTGGTTTGTTGAACATAGAAACAGGACACTCTAAACTAGATTAGATTGACTGCCCAGCTATTATTCTATATGTGTGTAGATGCAAATAAAGGAAAAACCAGAAATTCTCTTTTCCTACAAAAGTTCAAAGTAGCAAGCTTAAGATATTCCCATATAATGTTTTTATGCATTGATTCAGGAGACACACAATGTTGCCCCTTCAGAGATATCTGTCTGTGGCTGTAAGACAATGTTGTAGGAAAAATACCCACATGGGCTTTTGAGCCTTTTGAGCTCTTTGGATAATTTTATTAACATTTCTTAGTGTTTTGCAAATAGCAATTCTTTTTTTTTTTTTTTTTTTTTTTGCAACTTCTAGGTTGTATGGATGTTGCAATTTTTGGTTTTCTCCTCTCAGGATGTGGTTGATTGAGGTTAACAAATATCTGTGCTGTGAAGTTAGTCGCTCAGGGCTTAGCTCACTGAAATGATACTCTTTCTCCATCCTTCTCACCCTTCTTCATACCCTTCCCCCCTTTCAAAAATCTTTCTTCCTTGCAGGCAGGAAAACAGATATTTGTTTCTGTCTTGTAGTCAAGAGCCAGTTCAGCTTGATGTGTAGGGACTCTGAGATAGAATGACTCACCTGGTATGGATGTGTACGGCCATCTTCTCTGAGCCTGGTGAGTTCTCAGTTGGCTTGTTCCTGAAGGCTACTCAAGAGTAAATTGCTTAGAAAGTGAATACTGGTATTTCAGAAGTGGGGAAGAGCTAGAGTTGGAAATATAATCATTGAGTAAGGAAGGGGTCAAGGTGAGTCTTGCTGAGATGAACACTTTTGAGTCAAGGCTGGAAAGGTGACTGAGTGAGTCCTCAAGACCACGAGTTACAGGAAGGTTCTGTGGAGATAGGCCCGAGGGCCAGAGCCTGAGGAGGGACAGCTTCTAAAGAAGGGTCAGTGGTCAGTGATGGAGTGGAGACATGGCAGGAAAATTGGGGTCTCGGTGAGGAAAACTATGTGGTGGAGGGGGTGCAGGGCATTGGATCCTGTGTGAGCTACTGCAAGGCCTTGAGACTTTCTTCCCAGCTACAGGAAGAATCTCAGAGACACACACTTAATGCTTACAAGGATCCCTCTAACCACCGTGTGAAAAAAGGAACAAAATGAAAATATTTACACCAAGTCTCGTAGCATTCCTGTAGTCTCAGAAGCGTGGGAAGTAGCCCAGTTGGAACGATTGTGGTAGGGATGATTAAGAAGAGATTACATTTCAATAGTTTCTTAAAGTTATAGCCCCTGGTCTAAAGAACTTAAATGTAGTTCATGGGAGTATGAAGGAGATTTAAAATAGTTCATTTTTTTTTCTTGAGGGTGTGGGAAGGATGATTAGTTATCAGGTAGAATACGATGAGTTCCCTATTGGTACTGTTGGGTGATGGATGTGTCTGAGTGACAGTGGTCCCTCGGGGGCGATGCTATGGAAGCTCCTGCCTCTACAGATGTTAGTGCTTTCTTTGCAAAGCGATTCTGGGAGTCATCCACAATACAAATTCCATGGGATATGTACCAGAGAACTGGACTCTGCCTTCCAGAAGTTTCTGTTTGCCTTCTTGGGTAGCTTCAGGTGACATTCACTCAGACTCCATGCTCCCTCCATAGTGGCTTATCTCCTTTGTAAAAGGCCTTTAGTTACAACTACACAGTTCCCTTCCCACTCATCCTTCTGTAAGCATTGCCTGACGGGCTCCCCCATGTGTCTCTTGGGTTTCCTTCCTCAGACTTCATGGTGTCATTATGGGTTCAAGGTCCATCTCTATTACCCATGAGTGCTACATGAGTGCACATCCAGTAAGTGGCCTTGACACCCATTTAGCAGTCCGGCCTATTGTACTGGCTTCTCAGGTATGGTTTAGAAGCATGGAAAAGTATTTTTAGATGTCTGCCGTGTATATTGAATCCATTTAATTCAAGAAAAACGACAATCATAAGTTGAATATTTATGAGGCTTTTTTTGACCAGAAGTCTATGTATGGACAACATTCCTGATTAAAAGCAAGAAACTTTTGATTCGTGATTGTGACATATATTTAGGAGTGACAAGACATAGTTTCATACTCTTCTCATCTGGCTTCAAGTCTATGCCATGGCGTCATTTCATAGGACTCTCGCTTCCAGGCTTGGTCTTTTCTTAATTTGTTTATGAAGTTATGTGAACAATGAAATTACTTCCTTTACCATACTGACCACTCTATCCATGCTCTGATGTTAGCTCTGACAATGAAAACAAAGGAAACGGGGAAGCTGAGATTTGTACACCGAGAGCAGGGCTAGTGTTTGGGATAGTACAGACAGACTCAGAGCAGACAGTGAGCAGAGCAGTGTTTGGGATAGTACAGACAGACTCAGAGCAGGGTGGGAGAGCTTTAAGGCATTGCTTCCTCCCATTCGAGTTTCCATCGTGTTTGGCTGAGACAAAGGAAAGTGAGACCTGCAGTTCTTTAGAATGTCCGTATTCTAGTTTCACATTTGCAGAAAGTTTTTGTAATCTATGGACAGTGTCACCACACTGAATGTCTACCTCCTTTGTGGAGACGCTTTGCTTTGTGTCAGTCTTACTAATAGAAGCCCTTGATTTTGAGAGAAAAAAAAAAAAAAAAAACCGGCCTGCAGCTTCCCGCCCAGCTGGTGGTGGGGAAGCCGGAGGGTCACCCAGCGTGCCAGGTGCTCAGAACCATCCTCAGAACCATCCGGCGGCGGCGGCAGAACCAGGTACCCGAGACAGCCCAAGCTTAAGACCTTCGGGGACTCAGGCCTGGAGTGGGAGTTGGGCACAGAATAGCGGGTGCACTCTGCACTCGCGCGCGCGGGGCGGACCCCGAGCTCCCTGCAGGCAGCTGCCATATTGCCTGCAGCTTCCCGCCCAGCTGGCGGTGGGGAAGCCGGAGGGTCACCCAGCGTGCCAGGTGCTCAGAACCATCCGGCGGCGGCGGCAGAACCAGGTACCCGAGACAGCCCAAGCTTAAGACCTTCGGGGACTCAGGCCTGGAGTGGGAGTTGGGCACAGAATAGCGGGTGCACTCTGCACTCGCGCGGCGGACCCTGAGCTCCCTGCAGGCAGCTGCCATATTGCCTGCAGCTTCCCGCCCAGCTGGTGGTGGGGAAGCCGGAGGGTCACCCAGCGTGCCAGGTGCTCAGAACCATCCGGCGGCAGCGGCAGAACCAGGTACCCGAGACAGCCCGAGCTTAAGACCTTCGGGGACTCAGGCCTGGAGTGGGAATTGGGCACAGAATAGCGGGTGCACTCTGCACTCGCGCGCGGGGCGGACCCCGAGCTCCCTGCAGGCAGCTGCCATATTGCCTGCAGCTTCCCGTCCAGCTGGTGGTGAGGAAGCCAGAGTAAGCCAGAGTGCCAGGTACCCAGACCCAGCCGGAGGCCGAACCAGCCTCCCATCCAGCCAGTGGCAGGGAAGCTGGAAACCGGACCCAGCCAGCTTCCCAGCAGCTTGGGACCAGCAGGCGGAACCAGATAACTGAGATATCCCAACTTTAAGACCCCTGGGGAAACAGGATATCAGACAGCGAACCCTGAGCAGGAGCAGTGCAGAGCAGCCGCCCAACAGGCGGAACCAAATACCTGGGATATCCTGAGGTTAAGACCTCGGGGGACTCAGGCCACCTGTCAGCAATCTGTGAGCAAGACCCCCGCAGGACAGTGATTCAGGTATCCCAGTCACTGGGAAATAGCCTTACAACCCCACAGGAGGGTCAAGCACCAGCTAGTATCTAAAGGACCAACTAACACCAGAGTTAACCAGATGGCAAAAGGCAAACGTAAGATCGCTACTAACAAAAATCAAGGCAATATGGCGGCATCCGAACCCAGTTCCCCAACAGCAATAAATATTGGATACCCCGAAACACCAGAAAAACAAGACTCAGATCTAAAATCACTGGTCAGGATGCTGATAGAGGAACACTTAGATAAATCTCTTAAAGTAATACATGAGAAAATAGATCAAAAGCTAGAAGCCATTGCAAGACAAACACAATTAAATCCCAGATATCTCAACACACCAGAAAAACAAGACTCAGATCTAAAATCACTGGTAAAGATGCAGACTGAGGATCACTTAGATAAATTTCTTAAAGTAATAGAGGAGAAAATAGATCAAAAACTAGAAGCCCATACAAGGCAGACACAAAAATCACTTAAAGAAATCCAGGAGAATATAGAGCAAAAAGTGAATCCCAATAAGGGGGAGAAACAAAAATCACCCAAAGAAATACAAGAGAACATGGGTCAACGAGTAGAAGTCATAAAGGAGGAAACACAAAAATCCCTTAAAGAATTACAGGAAAACACAAACAAGCAACTGAAAGATCTGAGCAAAACCATACAAAATCTAAAAACAGAAGTAGAAACAACTAAGCAATCGCAAAGGGAGACAATGTTGGAAATAGAAAACCTTGGGAAGAAATCAGGAGTCATAGATGCAAATATCAACAATAGAATACAAGAGATAGAAGACAGAATCTCAGATGCTGAAGATACCATAGGAACCATGGATTCAACAATTAAAGAAAATGCAAAATGCAAAAAGCTGGTAACCCAAAACATTCAGGAAATCCAGGACACAATGAGAAGACCAAACCTAAGGATTATAGGGATAGATGAGAATGAAGATCTACAACTTAAAGGGCCAGCAAATATCTTCTACAAAATTATGGAAGAAAATTTCCCCAACCTAAAGAGAGAGATGCCCATGAATATACAAGAAGCCTATAGAACCCCAAATAGACTGGACCAGAACAGAAATACTTCCCGTCACATAATAGTCAAAACCCCAAATGTACTAAACAAAGAAAGAATATTAAAGGCAGTAAGAGAAAAAGGACAAGTAACATATAAAGGAAGACCTATCAGAATTACACCAGACTTCTCACCTGAGACCATGAAAGCTAGAAGATCCTGGGCAGACCTTATGCAGACCCTAAGAGAACACAAACTTCAGCCAAGACTACTATACCCAGCGAAACTCTCAATTGCCATAGATGGGGAAACCAAGATATTCCACGACAAAACCAAATTTGCAAGATACTTATCTACAAACCCAGCCCTACAAAGGATAATAGGGGAAAAATACCAACACAAGGGGGGAAACAACACCCCAGAAGAAACAAGATAGAAACCCCATCTCATCCAACCCAAAAGAAGAGAACCACTCAAATACAAATAATAATAACAATTCCCAAAATGTCAGGAAGTAATAATTACTATTCCTTAATATCTCTTAATATCAATGGACTCAATTCCCCAATCAAAAGACACAGACTAACAGACTGGATACGGAAACAGGACCCTACATTTTGCTGCATACAGGAAACACATCTCAGTGTCAAAGACAAACACCACCTTAGAGTAAAAGGCTGGAAGACAGTTCTACAAGCAAATGGTCCCAGGAAACAAGCTGGAGTAGCCATTCTAATATCAGATAAAATCGACTTTCAACCTAAAGTCATCAAAAGAGACACAGAAGGTCACTTCCTGCTTGTCAAAGGGAAAATCCACCAAGAAGAATTCTCAATACTGAACATCTATGCACCAAATGCAAGGGCACCCTCATTCGTAAAAGAAACTTTACTAAAGCTTAAAGCACACATCGCACCTAACACAATGATTGTAGGTGACTTCAACACTCCACTCTCCTCAATGGACCGATCAGGAAAGCAGAAACTAAACAGGGACACAGTGAAACTAATTGAAGCTTTGGACCAATTGGATTTAACAGATATATATAGAACATTCCATCCTAAAACAAAAGAGTATACCTTTTTCTCAGCACCGCATGGTACCTTCTCAAAAATTGATCATATAATTGGTCACAAGACAGACCTCAACAAATACAAGAAGACCGAACTAATCCCATGTCTCCTATCGGATCACTATGGAGTAAAAGTGGTCTTCAATAGCAAGAAGAACTACAGAAAGCCCACATACACATGGAAACTGAACAATACTCTACTCAATGACACCCTGGTCAAGGAAGAAATAAAGAAAGAAATCAAAGACTTTTTAGACTTCAATGAAAATGAAGGTACGACCTACCCAAATCTCTGGGATACAATGAAAGCAGTGCTAAGAGGAAAACTCATAGCCCTGAGTGCCTCCAAAAAGAAACTGGAAAGAGCATACACTAGCAACTTAACAGCACACCTGAAGGCGCTGGAACAAAAAGAAGCTAACTCACCCAGGAGGAGTAGAAGAGAGGAAATCATCAAACTAAGGGCTGAAATCAATCAAGCAGAAACAAAGAGAACCATACAAAGAATCAACAAAACCAAGAGCTGGTTCTTCGAGAAAATCAACAAGATAGATAAGCCCTTAGCTAGACTAACCAAAGGGCACAGAGATAGTATCCAAATTAACAAAATTAAAAATGAAAAGGGGGATATAACAACAGAAACAGAGGAAATTCAAAAGATCATCAGATCCTACTACAAAGGCCTATACTCAAAACAACTGGAGAATCTGGAGGAAATGGACAATTTCCTAGACAGATACCAAATACCAAAATTAAATCAGCATCAAGTAGACCAGCTAAACAGTCCCATAACCCTTAAAGAAATAGAAGGGGTTATAGAAAGCCTCCCAACCAAAAAAAGTACGGGACCAGATGGTTTTAGTGCAGAATTCTACCAGACCTTCAAAGAAGACTTAACACCAATACTCTTCAAACTATTCCACAAAATAGAGACAGAAGCGACACTGCCCAACTCATTCTTCGAAACCACAATTACGCTGATACCTAAACCACAAAAAGATCCAACAAAGAAAGAGAACTACAGGCCAATTTCTCTTATGAATATAGATGCAAAAATACTAAATAAAATTCTTGCCAACCGAATCCAAGAGCATATCAAAACGATCATTCACCATGATCAAGTAGGCTTCATTCCAGGAATGCAGGGATGGTTCAATATACGGAAATCCATCAATGTAATCCACTACATAAACAAACTAAAAGAAAAAAACCACATGGTCATCTCATTAGATGCTGAAAAAGCATTTGACAAAATTCAGCATCCTTTCATGCTAAAAGTCTTGGAAAGAGCAGGAATTCAAGGCCCATACCTAAACATAGTAAAAGCAATCTACAGCAAACCAGTAGCCAACATCAAAATAAATGGAGAGAAACTTTAAGCAATTCCACTAAAATCAGGGACTAGACAAGGCTGTCCTCTCTCTCCATATCTTTTCAATATAGTACTTGAAGTTCTAGCGAGAGCAATCAGACAACATAAGGAAGTCAAAGGGATACAAATTGGAAAGGAAGAAGTCAAAGTATCATTATTTGCAGATGATATGATGGTCTACTTAAGCGATCCAAAAAACTCCACCAGAGAACTTCTACAGCTGATAAACAACTTCAGCAACGTGGCTGGTTATAAAATTAACTCAAGCAAATCAGTAGCCTTCTTGTACTCAAAGGACAAGCAGGCTGAGAAAGAAGTTAGGGAAATAACACCCTTCACAATAGCCACAAACAACATAAAGTACCTTGGCGTAACTCTAACCAAACAAGTGAAAGATCTGTATGACAGGAACTTCAAGTCCCTGAAGAAAGAAATCGAAGAAGACCTCAGGAGATGGAAAAATATTTCTTGCTCCTGGATTGGCAGGATCAATATAGTAAAAATGGCCATCTTGCCAAAAGCAATCTACAGATTCAATGCAATCCCCATCAAAATCCCAAATCAATTCTTCATAGATCTAGAAAGAGCAATTCTCAAATTCATCTGGAGCAACAAAAAACCCAGGATAGCTAAAACTATTCTCAACAATAAAAGGACTTCTGGGGGAATCAATATCCCTGACCTCAAGCAGTACTACAGAGCAATTGTGTTAAAAACTGCATGGTATTGGTACAGCAACAGGCAGGTAGATCAATGGAATAGGATTGAAGACCCAGAAATTAACCCACAGACTTATGGTCACTTGATCTTTGATAAAGGAGCTACAATCATCCAGTGGAAAAAAGATAGCCTTTTCAACAAATGGTGCTGGTTCAACTGGAGGTCAACATGCAGAAGAATGCGAATTGACCCACTCTTATCTCCTTGTACTAAGATCAACTCCAAGTGGATCAAGGACCTCCACATAAAACCAGACACACTGAAACTATTAGAAAAGAAACTTGGGAAGACCCTGGAGGACTTGGGCACAGGGGAAAAGTTCCTGAACAGAACACCAATAGCTTATGCTCTAAGATCAAGAATCGACAAATGGGACCTCATAAAATTACAAAGTTTCTGCAAAGCAAAGGACACTGTCAGAAGGACAAAACGGCAACCAACAAAGTGGGAAAAGATCTTCACCAACCCCACATCCGACAGAGGGCTAATATCCAATATATACAAAGAACTCAAGAAGTTAGACCCCAAAGAACCAAATAACCCTATCAAAAAATGGGGCACAGAGCTAAACAAAGAATTCTCACCAGAAGAAATTCGGATGGCCGAGAAACACCTTAAAAGATGTTCAACATCATTAGTCATCAGGGAAATGCAAATCAAAACAACCCTGAGATTCCACCTCACACCAGTCAGAATGGCTAAGATTAAAAACTCAAGAGACAACAAGTGCTGGCGAGGATGTGGAGAAAGAGGAACACTCCTCCACTGTTGGTGGGATTGCAAAATGGTAAAACCGCTCTGGAAATCAGTTTGGCGGTTCCTCAGAAAATTGGGCATGTTACTTCCAGAGGACCCTGGCATACCACTCCTGGGCATATACCCAGAGGATTCCCCTGCATGCAATAAGGACACATGCTCCACTATGTTTATAGCAGCCTTGTTTATAATAGCCAGAAATTGGAAGCAGCCCAAATATCCCTCAAAGGAGGAATGGATACAGAAAATGTGGTATATTTATACAATGGAATACTACACAGCAATTAAAAATAATGAATTCATGCAATTTGTAGGTAAATGGTTAGACCTGGAAAATATCATCCTGAGTGAATTAACCCAATCACAAAAGAATGCACCTGAAATGCAATCACTGATAAGTGGATATTAATGAGCCCAGAAGCCCTAAATACTCAAGACACAAATAGCAAGTCAAATGATTCCCAAGAAGAAGAAAGGAGAGGACCCTGGGCCTGTAAAGATTGCTTCCAGTTTAGTAAAGAAACCGAGGGGGTAGGGGGAATTATTGGGGAACAGATGGGGGGGAGAGGAACTATGGGAACTATGGTGGGTGGGAACTGGGAAAGGGGAAAGCCTTTGGAATGTAAACATAGAATATAGAAAATAAAATTAAAAAAAAAATGGGAAGCAAAAATGGAGACAGTAAAAAAAAAAAAAAAAAAAAAAAAAAAAAAAAAAAACCAAGAATTTTAGGTGCCCATCTACTTCATATTTCAAAAGTCAGCATAGGTTTGTGAGTTTCTTGTTCACTGAACATGCATAGGAACAACAAATGGATCTTTTTAATCAGTACGGGATGAGGGACTCCACAAGATCCTGCTTTCGAAAGACCAAGAATGCATAGGGTTCTCCCAGAGTCTGCTGCAGTTTCTCACGTACTTCTAGGAAGTGCTTTTCCTGTATATTCCTGTCTTCCTAGTTTGGTACTTACTGTAACTGCCTGTGGGGGTGGTGTGGTTTGTGTCTTGAGTGTTTAACTTGTGGGGAAGGAGAATGAGCTTCCTCCTTTTTTCCCAATTTATACTCAATTGTCTTCTGTTAGCTTTAAGAAGACAGTATTTATATGTTTGTCTAGAATTCTTGATAAAGTATTTCTTTTTCTTTGTTTTTCTTCCATGAGTTCTTTCTCTTTTAAAAACAAACAAATCTGACAAAAAGACAACCAACTAAAATGCCTTTCCTGGGGATCCCAAGATGTTGGGTTCAGAAGAGACACTGTTTTCATGTAAAGTCAGTGCAAAATTCTGTTTATAAAGTGAAAGTGTGGATGTCCATTTTGACATCTGTGTCATGTGGAGTCTTGTTGATTTGGAGTTCACTTTCTTGGCACATAGCTTATAAATGTCAAACAAGGAGTATCAAGTGGTAAGCTGATTAAAAAATGGCCTTTGAATTCCTAGGAGATGCACAATCATGACAGAAAAATTGCACTAAATTATCCAACGCTCATAGTTAATTCCATTGTAAAAACACTGCCATTAAAATGTAGAGAAATTCTTTCTAAATTTGTGGCCTGGTCCAATGGGGCATTTGTAGCTGTGGACTTGTAAGAAGGGTTCCTACTAGAAATAGCAGCCTGAGGCCTGAAGGATGACTCAGTGGTTGCTACAGTGCTGCTTATAGGCAGGACCCAGGGCAGGTGCGCAGAGGGGAGAGGAACTTGGTGGACAGACAGTGGAGAAATGTAAGTGCACGCCTTGCCTGCATCATATATGGATCATGATCAGAAGTCAGTGGAAGGAAGGACTTATCAGACTGAAGTTTCATTGAGACACATATAGCAACAGGCTTTGTTTTACTTATCGACCTGCGTTTTACATCTATGCCCCCCTCCAAGTCTATAAAGTAATTGCTGCCGCATCATCATTAACCCTGTGGAAATTCTGCCTGGAAGAAATTGGACTTGAACCAATGGAATTGTTGCCTAAGCACAAAAGTCCCCAAGGGACCATTTGTTTAATCCTCAAAAGTTGTGGTTCTCACATTCTTTGAAGACATATTTAAATCATTCTGCAGCATGTTGGGAGATGTTGCGTTTCTTGTTAACCATCTTTGCAGGACATAACATGCAATAAGTGAAATACAAAGGAATTAATAATTAACAAGAATCTCAGCCTGATACTGTTTGACCATTTTCCCCCAGTGTGCACTTCCTTCAAAGGATAAAGAGCATGTGGGTTTTGACCTTCAACTTCACTTCTTATTTGTTTATTTTTTTCCCTACAGTCCAATGGGATTGCAGCCATCATAGCTATTTTGGTGTTGTTGCTGCTCTTGGGTGCTGCCTTGATGTGGTGGTTTTGGCCCCTTTGCTGCAAAGTGGTAAGAAGAATTTTCAACTCTTACTTATCGTTTTAAAAGCATTATGATACAACATAAGGCCTGCTGTATGAATAAATGCCACATGGTCCGGGAAATGAATGAATACCTGAATGAACCCAGCAATTAAAACAGCAAAGTTAATTGGCAACTTGAATCTCAATTACTTTACAACTACAGTACATTCTAGGAAGTGCTTATGTCAATATCTAGCATAGAGCCCACCTCAAAGACACTTTGGAACTCTGGTTGGTGGAGAGAAGTGCTGGAGGTTGAAGGCGGTTGGGAACTGATGTAGGGGAAAGCCATCTCTACTCAAGCTCAAGGAGAGTTCCAATAAATGGATGGTTTTCACCATCATCCCAAGAATTGTGGGTCTGTGGCTGTTTTAAATGCTCACGGAATGCATATCTTTGAAGATCTATGACACACGATGTTCTTTTATCTTACAACTGTAACATGTTTTAGAAGTGAGTCCAATGCAGAAGTTAGGATATCAGTTAAATGGGCCCTTTTAGAGACAGACAAAGAACTATTTTCACGAAAAAGTTTGGGACTGTGGAGCGCCTTCCTGTTGTCCTAACGGGTCGCCACCCGAGTGACTTGTAAAAGCACTGCACATTTTTATCTAATAGTTGTTTCACTGCGGTGCTTACTTAGGGCTCACTGGGGCTGGTGGGCTTCCCTGGGGATCCACACCTCTCTGACGCTCTGGGGTTGAGTCTGTTTTTTATCACTTCCTGTTGAAAGAGGAAGCCTCATTCCTTGCCTTTTGATCTCTTTCATCACCCCAGAGCCAGTACCTCTGTGTCATATCCTCCTGATGATTCCTCTCCACTTACATATCTCTACAACTGAATCCAAGTGGGAAGGCTGTCTGATGTTAAAGACTTGTAGATCCCAGTTGAGGCCATTATCTCAGGGCTGTTAGTCATCACAACACCTTAACCATGTACAGAACTTTATTCACAGTACCAGGGATTAAGTTACAGGCATCCTTACAGAGGTGTTATTCAGCCTTCTACAGGATAATGCATAACATATATATGTGTGTATATATATATATATATATATATACACACATGTATATACACACATATATATGTACATATATATATATATATATATATATATATGTATGTGTGTGTATTAGTATATTTTACTTAATCCATTTTCCTAGAGTTTATTATAGAAAAGATTATCTTAGGAAAGTCTGTCAGTGTGTTCAGCGTTTTGCTTGTTTTGAGAATGTTACGTAAGCGCTTTCCCTGTCTCATGACACAGAAGACTGCCTTTCCCCTTCACCTTTGCTAAGAGATTTAACTTCTCACAACATCAGGCCATGGTTTATATTCTGTCTCTGCTTCTTATCATCTATAACCGCAGTCTGCTTTCATGAAGGCAGCCTCAGGATCTCTTCCCTCAGGGTAGCTGGCCCACAGATGAGGCACAGCATTAACTCAGACAGCAGGCGGGATGAGACCCTTGCTGTCTCTTTGCTGAGCTCATCAAGTTTCTGCCACAGCAGTTTATGCTCAGAAAGTTTCCCGATATAATCTTGATTACCTTAGACACGGCTATTTTGGGGTGGATGGCATTCTTGAGTCTCAAATTAAAAAGCAAAAAGGTGCCCTAATGTGATTTGTGCTCCTTGCATTTTTAATTTAAATTTCACGGTGGCAGATTCCTCCCTTCATTAGTTAGTAATTTCATTTACTAATGGTCACAGGGTGCAAAAGTGTCCGAGTGTGTGACTGTTCCCTTAAAGATACATGGAACAGAAACTGATACGGACCGTTTTCAGGATGTTGTTATTATTCTGAAATGTTGTTTTAGAACATAAATTTGGATGTTATAAAGGAGATCCTATCATCGTCTGGTGATACAAGTCCATTCTAACCTGAGGCTCTGCAGATCATAAACCATGAACCTGTGTTATGCAAGGCATTGAGACGTCCCTTCAGTTATGTTATAGGATTTCAGGAAGAGTCCCTAGCTTCAGAGGGAGCATGGTGTCTCATTAGTTCTGAAATGCGTTTGACAGAGCAGCCACTGTTGCTTTACACTTGGAGACAGAATGAAAAGCAGCAGGTCCTGAGTGTGAACTTATAGTCACACCTGGGTGGGTTGTGAACTGTAGCAAATGCATTCTCATGAGGTTGAAAAGCTGGGGTAAGGTGCAGGCAAAATTCTTCCTTCAGCCTTTGATGACTATGTGTTGACCATGTAGAAGGCGGCAACTACTGTCCTAGGAACTGGAGAATCATACACGCCTTCCATATGATATGAAATTTTGTATTTTAATATGGAAGCAAAGAAATGTGGGATAGAAGTGTAAATGAAGGATCCTAAGTATCCAGTAGCACCATCTGAAGGGCAACAGCCTCAGAGGCACCCTACTGTGTCTATGATCTCAAATATGTTTTAAATAATAAAAAAAGTGCAGTTAATGAAGGACATTTCAGGTGTGTGTGTGTGTGTGTGTGTGTGTGTGTATGTGTGTGTATATTTGTGTGTGTATGTGTGTATGTGTGTTTTATAGTGTGCTATGCAAAGTGCTAAGCTGAGACCTACTGTAGAAGACAGTTTGGGTTTTAATTAGACCTTCATGCAAAAGGGTATCCTATGTATTCTAGAAAGTTTGTACTCACTGGAGAATGGAGACCTGTGGGGCTTTGAGGCCTGAATGATTTAGGCTCTTGCAATAGAGAGATTGTCTTGACTAATATAGCTGGGCTATATACATAGCCATAATCCTTATGAGGAAAACTGGAGAGGCGGAAGGCAGTGCAATGGAGACAGATTGTAAGGACCAAGACCTTAAGACAAGGAACACTGATGTGAGCAGAAGTGGAAGGGACCAGGGACAGTCTCCCCTGCAGCCTGCAGAAGGAAGCCACTAGCCAACAGCTGACTTTTAACTCCACTACAATTCAAACTCCTGACTTCCAGAAGTGAATGGACACAAATCTTTAGTGTTTTTAGCCACATGTTTTTGGTGACTTTTTGTTGCAAGAATAATAAAAATTATATCTTTGAACTGATTCTGATATGCCCAAGTTGGAAATGACCGGTTCGGGCTATTGATTTTGGAAGGCGGCTCAGGGGTAAAGGCACTTGCCAATAGGCCTGATGATCTGAGTTCAATAGCTGGAAGCCAACATGTGGAAAGACATAACTGGCGCCCCAAAGTTGTTCTCTGACTTACATATTTCTATTATGGTACTAAATAAATAAATAATAAGTGTAATAAAATAAAAAATACAATAAACCACTTTTGGTTCATTATGGTTAACTAATAGCATGTATAATGCTTTATGTACTGAATAGGACTGACTTCCTGTCTCAGAGTGAGATAGCCACAGTATTAGATCATAATTCTGAGAAATGTCCTAGGCACATGGATTACTAGCATCATCAGAAAGCAGGGACTCACGTATAGGTTCTTCAGGATGATACTATTTGCAAGAAGAGCCTGACGTGGCTTCTTTCAAATTTAGCTGTGGTGCTGTGACTCTTCTGAAAGTTACAGATTGGTGTTTTGCCCTGCAGAAAATAGCAGGCATGGGACATTTAGATAAATATGGTATCTGTGAAATTATTGTATATCCACTAGCTGTACCAGCTTCATTCCAGGACACAAGGAACAAATGAAAATCAGAAGCTCTAAACTATTTAATACTGATTCTACTCCAAATGCATAGGGTGAAATAGTACATTTTATTGATGATATGTAAGTAAATGCACAAATAAGCAAGCAGTTAGTGTAATTATTTATTTAAAATTTATCTTCCAGAATAGCTCAGCAAGCTTATGAAAACAGGCACTTTGATTGTTATTTGTTTATAAATATTCCCAGTGGTATAAACATAAACAAATAGATATAGATAAATATTTAGTACATACTTCTGGGACACCTTCTTGAACTATGTCATCACAGACACCAAGAGATGTAGTGTCTGTATCTACCCACATCAACTTTAAAATAGAGCGCTCTGTTGCTTGTTATAAAATAAGTCCTGTTGGCTGTGGAAACATAATGTGCTGGAAGGAGTTTGTAGTTGTTACCCGGCATGCCTGGTTCTTTCATTTTTACTGAAAACTTGTCTCTTACAAATGAATACACAATAGAAAACACACGTTGAGTACTTCCATCAAATTGGAATTCTTCATTGTAATAAAATCTGATTTTTTTTAACTTTCATGGAGTTGCCTCTACATGCAACCCACAGGGGGTGTTCTAACAGAGAGATTATGAATTTATACAGAAATAAGTCTTTGTATCTACTTGTAATGGAAATCTATCATTTGCTTTCATTCTTTTTTTATGGTCCCTAAAAATCCTGAGTTCTGAAGATGGTCACCACTAGAAAACACAGTGTCTATAACACATCTGTAGTTCAGATAATTTTAAAACATATTTTACATGTATACATACCATACTGGCTGTTTTCCTGTGTCGACTTGACCCAAGGTGGAGTTATCATGGAGAAAGGAACCTCCCTTGAGGAAATGCTTCCATAAGATCCAGTTGTAAGGCATTTTCTCAATTAGTGACCAAGGTGTGTGTGTGTGTGGGGGGGGAGAGCCCCTAGTGGGTGGTGCCATCTCTGGGCTGGTAGTTTGGGTTCTATAAGAAAGCAAGCTGAGCAAGCCAGGGGAAGCAAGCCAGTAAGCAGCATCCCTCCATGGCCTCTGCATCAGTTCCTGCTTCCTAACCTACTTGAGTTCTACCTGACTTCCTTTGGTGATGAACAACTGTGTGGAAGTGTAAACTGAATAAACCCTTTCCTCCCCAGCTTGCTTCTTGGTCATGATGTTTTGTGCAGGAGTAGAAACCCTGACTAAGACACCTACTTCACAGGTATGATAGGCACTGTCTATTACTTGGTCTCATTATTTAGTAAATTAAGAAAAAAGCATGCCTGCTTCTGTAACAGACTTTTAATAGATTTGACAAATGGGATATATTTATAACTATAATATAATTTCAATATTATTCAAGTACTCCAAATCCCATGCATTCAAGGTTTTCTTTGTTAGTATGAGAAAGTTTCTGAGAATTCACCAGGCTATTAAAGTAGAGCATCAGAAACAAAAGAAAAGTCTGTCATAGACTGACTATTCAAAATATTTTTACTGTGACTTTTCTATCTTGCCACTAATTTTAAGGAGTACTTTTTAAGAATGAAAGGGAAGGGTGACTGTGATTGAAAATGCCACAGGTTGTGCCCTCTGCATACCTGGCTCTCATACAGAATCAGAAACTGGAGCAAATTTGGCCCAGGAGTCTTATCTATTGATATTTTAACAAGAGAGCTCTTAGAAGAAGCTGGATGAGCAGGCCCTACCATTAGTCATCTGTAGGTTGTGTAGTGTTTGTGAACTGCTCCAACAGGGCAATAAGCTATCACAAAATGTAGATGTTTTCATTACTGTTTAGCTTAGAGGATATGTTGTATTTCTGGCAGATTTGTTTGACTAAACAGGACAGCAGAAACGACAGCCAGATAGCAACATCATTTGGGATAGCCAAGCACTCCACAGAATTACAGATGTAAGGCTAATGAGGTGGCAAACAGAGGCTTTCTGGATTATTGTCAATGAGCATGGTACACAGCTGCAAATACAGTTGATTATGCAGGAAACAATGCAGTCGGTGTTGGTCAAGTGTCCTTAGCCAAAGTTCTCTATCCTCAAGGAAACACTGTTACATTCATTCATTCAAAGTGTCTTCAAGGCACTTAGGACATTACAGAAAGGGTTTGTGACTCTTAAATTAGAAAACAACTTAAAAGTTGCCTTTTTAAGGGACAATTTACTTACAAGCTAAACTTCATGGCGATCCGACCAGAGCTCTATAGAATAATTTTCTTAGCCAGCAACAGCTGTGCTGTTCCCTTTACAAGTAATAACGCTTCTATATTGCACTTGCTTTTTATTGTTGAGGAGGGCTCCTGGTACCTTTATTGAGTTACTTTCTGAGAGGCCCGATTTTTGGGAGGAATGCGCAATAAAACAGAAGTAATTTAAATTTTAATATGCCTTCCTTGCACCATTAATTAAAATGATTTATGTTCGGTTGCCTCATTGAAATAGAGTGTGATAGATGCTAGGATGTGTTGCTTCCATGGTGATATTTTCCAACAGCATCATTTTGGAAACACTATCAAATTCTTCTTGGTCTGTGACAGAAGCACCTTTCATAACTCCTGGGAGGATATACATTCATACGGTTCCTCACATGTCCCTTGTGACCTTTGTAGGTTGTATTTACTGTGCAGCTTACTGAATACTGTTTTTTTTTTTTGTTGTTGTTGTTGTTCAAGGTAAGATTCTCTGAAGACTAGTGAATTTGTTAAGAGAGAAAAGAAGGAGGAGATAACTCTACTATTTTCAGTGTTCAACTGAGGGATTCAGAAAGGACTTTCCAAGTGCAAATCTAAGGGAACCTAGGACTTCAGTGCCTGCTGTGCAGTGGTGGCACACGCCTTTAATACCAGCACTTGGGAGGCAGAGGCAGGCGGATTGATTTCTGAGTTCGAGTCCAGCCTGGTCTACAGAGTGTGTCCCAGGACAGCCAGGGCTATATAGAGAGACCCTGTCTCAAAATCAAATCAAATCAAATCAAAATCAAATCAAATCAAATCAAATCACTGTCCTTGATCCATAGTTTGGTCAAGAAGAAAAGTAAAAATCATGTGTGTGTGTGTATATATATATATATATATATATCCTGTAAGTACTCAGAGTGTTTTCCACATTGTCTGCAGGCTTGTAGCACTTAGATGGTTTTCTTGTAGTTCCTGGCAAAAATTACTTCTGAAACCCTACTTGTCTATAGTCATTATACTGTATCTTATTTTAAAACTCCAAAGCAGTTCAATGTTGACAGTTCTTTCACTATTTTTTTTCTGAGTATCAGAACATATGATTGCATCAAGCTGGCTGCAGGCTCCCGTGCTGACATTTCCTCGCGCAAAGAATGCCCACATCACTCGAACATTTGAAAAGTGTTAATGAGCCGATCAAAAGGACTGTTGCCTGAAGCAGCTAACTTTTTTTTTTTAATTTTTTAAGAAATCGGCTCTCCTCCAAACTGAAATCTTCATTCTAGCAGCTAAGGAGATGAGATGTAATCCCCCCCACCCCCACTACCACCCCGATGAGGATAATAACAAACGGAAAAAAAAAACTTGGAGGAGACTCAAACTCTCCATATGGTTCATAAAGTGGTGGAAGTGTTTTCCAGAATTTTCAATACAGAGCTGAAGGATGCTAAGTGGAAAAAATCCTGGCAACCAGGCAATATTATGCCTTTTAAAACCTGCACATTCTCATGAAATATGGTGCACATGAATACATTCTTCTCTGGAGTGAATGTGCTCTTGCACTATTTAACGTAGGAACGAGTTTCTCACGACTGTTATTTTTAATGCTTTTGGACCACACTAAGTTTTTCTTTCTCACCCACAAACTGATTTTACTGGCACACGGGGTTACTGCTTCCATGTAGACTCCTGTCAATTTTTGGCTTTAGGGACAATTGGTGACACATTATTTTCTTTTTCTTTCCTCTTTGTTGCTTAGGAGGCCATGTGGTAGTGTGGAGAAGAACATTCTCAAATGTAGTAAGAGAACTAGTTTGTCTCCTGTCCTGAAATTTCTAAGTGGTGTTGGGTCTACTGGCGGATGTGCGGTGCTTCTCTGAAATGGTGTAAGCCTCATCTCTAGCACATGCTTTATCTAACTAACATTCTAGCATGTATGATTTCTCAGCAACATTGCTTAGGAAACAACTGGTCTACCACAGACTTTTCCTTGGTCTTCCAACCTTTACTTTGAATGGATCTCATGACGTGGAACTAAACTCAGTATTTGGAGGTAGATTGATTTAAGTGATGGACTTGAATTTTAAATTTGTCTTTTTATCTTTGTATATATTGAGGACGTGATTGTTGGGATTAGAGCTTTCTATTTTGTTACACTTAAGATGGGCATCAGCAAAGTAATCTTGCTGGCTCATGTGAAAGAGGACAGAACGTCTACCACATGGCAACACAAGAAAAGGATAGACACTGTTAGTAAGAAGAACATGGTTCAACCCTGGTTCTTGGGGCTCTGGGTCCTGTCCTAAAGCTTCCTACAGTTTCTTGTGATGAAGCGTGTGTCTCTTTACTCAGTAGACTGAGACTTGAGTAAAGTAGAACATAAGGCCTCATTTTCACTATTAACCATGTGCACTTTCAGACTTCAATATCTCTCTAAACTTAAAATTGCTCAGACACATAGATATTTTCATGTTGCCTGAAGAAATGACCTCTGAAAGAATCTTTTCTGGAATGAGATGAGTGTAAGATGCATGCTCACACATTGATAGGTAATTATACAAAGTCATAGAAACAAGAGACCTATCAGAAATATGGTGATGTATGTATTTTTATTTTCTTATAAGCCTTTTCATGTTGGAGAGGACCTAATATTAATCCAATGTATTCCAAGATGTTGAAAATTGGGATGATCTCATGCATCTCTTATTCCTGTTAAATTCACTAGTTCTCTAGCTTCATTGTTTAACAGAGAAAAAAATGATGACGATTGAAATTGGCAATACTTTACTATGATGGAGCTCTTTCTAGTATTATTTATATTTTATGTATGCATGATGATAGTATATATGATATTATATAATATAAAAATATATTGACATTGTATATTATATATGATATATTATAAAATATAATATTAAGTAATTTGTATTATAAAAATATAATGATATATTAAATATAAAATAAAATGAAAAATTATAATAAATTATAAAAATAATATATTTTTATAATTAATATGTTTATCAATATTTCACTTGAAGCTTGATCATGATCTAAAACACTAATGTCCATATATCTGAAGGGATTAGGGGGATTATCAGTCTGATTGCAGTAAGATACATGTAGAGAGACTGTTGAGGTAGAGCATTGTGGAGATGACCTATCACATGGAGACCTTAGAATTCAGACAAGAGAACAGCTGGGTCATGTAAATCTACTCCAAAGAGGCTTGGTATTTCTCTAATATGGATTGTGGGAAAGTAGCAGCTTTCCAGTAAAACAGAAACACACAAAAGTGGGGTAAGTTTGATTAGAAGTAACTACATAAAGATTTTTTAAATATAAAATTATTGTGTGTGTGTGTGTGTGTGTGTTTGTGTGTGTGCGCGTGCACGCGCACGTCTGTGCTTGAGTTTATGCATGTGTGCCACATATGTAAAAGAGTTTACAGAGATCAAAAGAGGGCGTTGGTTTCCCTGGACCTAGAGTTCCGGGTGATTGTGAGCCTCCATGTAAGTTCTGGCAATCGAGTCTGGCCTTCTGCAGCAACAGTAATTGCTCTTAATTCCTGAGCCAATTTCTACAGCCTCCCAGAAAGATCTTAATGTAAAACTCAATTTTCCTCTCTACTAGTGAGCATCTAGGAAATAAAAAGGAAGCGTTAGTGATAGAATTGTGCAGTGATCTTCAGGACGGTATGATCAAGCTAGAGGTTCTACTTAAATTATATTTGTCTGTGCAAGAGATACATGCTATAAGAGGAAACTTGAAATCTTTACTATGAAATGAAAGTGATCTCACATATATTCAGTCTCATTGGAAAAGGAGGATATATTTTGGTCTTTCTCTGGTGAGAGAACTCCAGAGAATACAGGAATAAACAAGAGAGTTGCAAATTCCAAAGCCTTTCTTTAATAATAAAATCTAATACTTTCTTCATTTGAGCTAGGTGCATTGGAACTTTGAATTTATTTTAACTTGGGGGCGGGGGGATGATTGATTAAGCTTCTGTTAGAAGAATATTGGCTCAGTTACACAGGTTAGAATGAAGATTCACTAAAGCTACCAAAGAAAACTAGTTGCTTAATTTTTACTGAAAGAATTTCATGTAACCATTGGTGAAAATATATTGTAATGATAGACTACCAAGAGTATGGCTACTAGTATTAATATTTCCCTTCCATAGCTTTTTACTTTTTGAGTATGTCATAATGCTTATATTGTGTTCTGATGAAATCTACTACTCCTGACCCCTCCCCTTCCAATTTCTCCTCTCTCTCTCTTACCAGCTTCCCCTACCAATCTTGTGTATTCTGTTTTTGAAACCCATCAGTTAAAATGCTGAGAAGGGGCAAGAAAGCATGAGGCCCCAACTACTTTGCCCCAAAACACTATTCAATATAATTGCTGAGCCATATTTTAAAAATGTTATTTTAGCTTAAGGAAACTGTAGTTGTGATATTGACTAATGAATATATGCTAAAGAAAATGAACAGAATAACCCAGGTAACACATATCCATTTTATTAAAAATGGGTTATATCATTAACTCCCAAATATAAACTCAATAGAAATGCATTAGATACTCTAACCTCTAAAACTAGGAATTTCTTTCCATTAGAAAAAGTGTGTGTGTGTGTGTGTGTGTGTGTGTGTGTGTGTGTATGGGTGTGTGTGTTGTGTGTGTTTGGGTGGTGCTGTGTGTGTTGTGTGTGTTATATGTGTATGTGCACATGTGTACACACATTTTCCAGACTCCAAGACCAGGGATGAAGTGTGGAAACTATTAGAAAGAGAAGTTTTGGCTTTGTTTGGAGGGAAAAACTTTCAAATGATGAGTTTCTTGCCAGTCAAATGATCCTTTATGGAGTAGTGAATTTCTCTATTGCAGCGGTCCAAACATAACTGGAACTGCTACTAGGTAGGGAATTTTTAGAATATTGATTTGTGTGCCCTTTTCATGAGGTGAAGAGTGTGTTTATTATCTTTAAAGTTCAGGGAATCTTAGTACACTTGATTTTGGGTTGTGATGGCAAAAATGGCAAAACATTATCCTTTCCTCTTTCCTCATCTTTTCTCTTTCTGTAGTTCCTCCGTCCTTCCCTTCCTGTTCCCTCCCTCACTCCTGCTTCCTCCTTTCCTCCTCCTTACCTTTTCCTCCTCATTTTTCACTTCCCATCCTTTTCACCTTCCTCTCCTGACTCCCCCCTTCCCTTCTGCCTTCAATTCTTAAATGTATGTTTTGTACCAACCCCACTCTGGTGAGTCATGGGAACACAGAGGGAAGGCAAGGCACACATGGAACTTGTATTGGCACTTGCAAGGAGATTTCCTTTTAAGCTAGATAAAATCAAGAACTCTGATAAATCTTGGGGAAGAACATAGAGGTGTCTGTGAATATCATAGACATTATAATTGGTCTTTGAGAAGACAGAAATTCATGGCAAGAGAGAAGGTAGAAAAATAGTTCAAGGAATTCGTTGGATCTGGGAAGGATTTGGAGAAGGTACTAGAAAGAAAAAAGTGATCATAGGTTCTTCTGCTGTTTGGAGTTTGCTTCTGGAAAGAATGAACACCAGAATGGAACGTTGGGAAGAAATTTGGGTTGACTTTGATCTTGCTGAGTGAAGTGCTGACAGTAGTGTTTCCTTTGGGTATGCATGTTGATAAACATAAAACTTCTCCCTTCTTAATAAAGGGGATATAGACTTCCTAACCTTACGCCAGCTTCATTTGACTACATTTTGTCATAAATCTTAACCCCATCTCTGGAGTTGTCACAATAGTCATTGTTTTATACATTCTTACGTTTTCTTATGCAATGGAACCTTTTACATTTTATTTTGTTCTATTTTGTGACAGGTTATCAAGGATCCTCCCCCACCGCCTTCTGCACCAAAGGAGGTAAGTGAGTGCCTGGTAAAGGGGTACAGAGCTGTTTCATTTTTATATATAAATAGCATCCCAAAATGCATACAGTTCTATTTCTGTGACAGCTAAGTATCTACTTTTTGATTTGTGGCAAACCAACAGCAACTATTTATCTTAGGATTTCTTTAATGTACTAGAGGAATGGGCACTTTATTGGTAGACATAGACAGACTGGCTACAGGATCAAAAGTACATGAGGATTTAATATGGCTTTATAGCCATGTATTAATGGTCCTGATGATATTTATCTAAAATTGTTAAAATATCCAATCTGGCCATTGAAAGGTGCCATTACTTTCTTCAGAATGATAATTGCTGTTGTATTACTCTGTTAGCTGGTATCATACAGGAAACATAAAGGAAGGGATGTTTTGGTATTGTGTGTGTTTAGGGCTTCTTTAATGTTGTCTTTTCATTATAAATTTTATACTTCAAAGTTACATATATACAGAAATATGAAGTAATTGAAAGGTGGCCCCAAGTTGAATAATCCTTTCAAGTTTTAATTGATGAGCATACTTGATTTAAACACACAATACTCATTGTTCAAAAGGCAAACTTCTGTTAGCCAGTGGGTGTTGCAGAGAGGATCTGATGGAGGGGAAGAGTAATCATACCTTGTAGAACAGCACTTGAAATTGTTGTGTGAGATTATAAACACACTGTATATCCCACATATAATTTTGCTTTTTCCCATAACAATGGAATAATTTAAAACATCTCAATGTGACCCACCTCTGACCAAGCAACATTTTAATAAACTAATTAGATACACTTTTAAAAACTGTATCTCCATAGGAGGAGGAGGAAGAGCCTTTGCCCAACAAGAAATGGCCGACTGTGGACGCTTCCTACTACGGCGGTAGAGGGGTCGGAGGAATTAAAAGGATGGAGGTTGGTCTTAAAGCCAGAGAAAGCACTGATCTAAAGTATACATTTGTAGGATTCTAGAGTCATAGACACCATGCTTTTTATAATTGTATCCCTCTTTAGTCAGCACTGGGCCCTCTCTGTGCACATTTCTTCTCTGTGGAAACATCCTAGCTGTGTCCAGAGCTGGTGAAGAACAGCAGGCTCCATCAATCAAAGGACTGCATTGATAAGATTTATGAATGCTAAGGATAAAAATAGTTATGGGTTTCCTCACTGCTTTGGAAAAAAATACCCCATGGAACATCAGTTTTAAAAATGTCAATCATTTAGAGTTGCAACAATGCTCTTCTTTGAAAAGACCTAACAGTTAGTTACTATTTGAGGGAATTCACTTTTGTAATATTCAACACCATGAATATGACTTTATCACAAATATAGAAGAGGCACATTCAAACATTTAACAGCTTTTACTTACCAGTTACCAAATATCCCAGTTAATACTTCATATCATTTATTATGTTGAACTATTTTTTTTTTTTGTTAGTCCAGTAGACCAAAGATGAAGATTCTTTCTAAAGAAAAGGATAACATGAACCAGGGAATGGATCCTGAGCAAAAGAAGCCATTGTGATTTTATGTATTAGTAGGTTTGTGTTACAAACACTTTAGATTAGCCAACTTACAAAGAAGGAATTTAATTTTGGCTTGGAGGTCTAACCTAGGGTTAATAAGCCTTCCTGGTTCTGGCCCTGCGTCCAGGCTTACCATGGGCAGGTAAGAAGCAAAACAAGAGAAAAAATGGCCAGCTATCACCTTCTACAGGCACAACCAACAAGGGTCTAAGTCTTAGACCTCCTCCTGGGCTTGCAGGCACTGTCACCTTCTGAAGGCGCCTTGCTGATGACCAAGGCATTAATACATGTGTCCTTAGGGGATTTCCCATATCTGAACTACAGCAGTTTCTTTATGCTCAAGAAAGTACATGCATGCTTCCTAGTACCCTGTGATTCAAAGTTCAAGAGTCCTTGAGTCCCAGCATGGGAAGGTGCATCACCCACTGTTGGTATTCTGTCTAAGTTCCAACCCACAGTTACCTGGCAATAGCCAGGTATGCCCTGCCCCACATGCCTGGCCCACTATAAGAGGGGCTACCTGCCCCTCCTCTCTCTCTTTCCCCTCTCATCCTCTTACCTCTCTGCACTCTCACCCCTCTACCCCTCTTGGGCTCCTCTCCCCCCTCTCTCCACGTGGTCATGGCTGGCCTCCACTCCTCTCTACTCTCTCTCTCTCTCTCTCTCTCTCTCTCTCTCTCTCTCCCTCTCCCTCTCCCTCTACTATACCATTGACTCTCATCCTCTTCTCTAAATAAACTCTATTCTATACCATGTTGGTGTGTGTGTGTGGTCCTTCAGGGGAAGGGGATGCCTGGCCATGGGCCTACTTAGGTATCTCCCTTCCCCCACCCCACCATGCCATACTCATTAATACCCTTTCTCTCTTTTATATCCCAACATTGGTGCTGAAACCCGGGAACAACAACATCAACTACATTAATAAACAACACTAAACCATCACCCGCCCTTCCTTTACAGTTGCGGAACATTTTTGAAAAAGAGCCAGCTTTCATTGAGTCTGTGTCCATTAATCTTGTACATTGTGGGCACATTACTGCAAAAGTCTGTTGATGCAATGATAAAGTGGATGATAACGAACTTAAAAATGATAAAGGAAAAAGCACCCCCACAGATATTTACAAAGAAGAAATTCAGCATATAAATACACACAATAAATTGAATTGAGAATTAGGTATTGTTAAAATTTATCCAATGTGGATTTAAAAATGGAGTGGGAAAGTCAAGTCCACAATGCTTTATCCACACACCGATCCGAGCCTGCCGAGCACCCAAGCTGGAGGGAGTAAATTGATTATAGAAGGGCTGAGATCAAAACTTCAGAGCTCAGGTGCTAGTAAGTCAAATCTGATACTTTTTTGTTGTTGATGATGATGATTCTACAGATCTCACTCTTTTAAATTAAATGCTTACTTAAAGCTTCTGGGGATGGAGTTTGCAGAAAGCTAGAGCTGAGCCTTTTGATATCCGTTAGCACAAGAGATCCACTTACTACAATTCCCAGTAACTTCACACGGGCGTTTCTGCCATTTCTCACGAAATTGACAGTTTTGTAAAAGTCTGAAACTGCTCCTTAATTATATTGACTCTTAGTTAGGCAATGGTACTCTGGAAGTTATGGAACTCACTGTTGAGGATGAAAGCCTAGTGTGATGAGAAGAAGTCAGCCCTGATGCTTGCTCCTGCTTGTGCTTCCCATCCCCCCACCCCCACACCCCCACACCCCCATAATAAAATGAGGCTCGGGATACCAGCTCTGCGAAGACTATCAAGAGCAATCCATTTTTGTTCTTCTTTCTTCCTTCCTTTTAGGCCACTTCAATGTGTTCAACTCAAAATATTAAGATTTATACATGTGTACACACACACACACACACACACACACACACATACATACACTAATTCCTTTGTAGAATTGAAAGAAACTTCTACAAGGTGCCTTCAAGTGAGTTTTAGACCCTGAGATTAAGTGTGGCTTGTGTTTGGTGATGGTTGATGGTAACTCAGAAACTCTTTCATGAAACACAGACAGCAAACTTATTAAGTCTCCTTACGTCTCTGTTACTGAGGACCACATGCATAGTCATCAGAGCCTGGGCCTGACACATTAGATGAAACTCCAGTTCAACTGGTGGTTACTTTTTTTCTGGTCCCAGTGATATTTAAGTCTAATTATATATGGCTTTAACTGTGAAGGCTAGGCTGAGGAGCTCTTTGTGTTAAGTCCACTTTTTCTAAATGGCTCTAAATTTTATCTACTTGCTGCTCTACTCTGGATTGTTTGTCCGAGTTGTGTTCACTAAACGATCTGTTTTTTGTTTGTCTTGTTTTATTCTGTAAAGTTGTGAAGTTACAGCTGTGTGAAATGCATGCTGGCCTTAGAGTTTTAAATTCAATAAGTTATGCCCAAAGATTTTATTCCCAGTGTTAGCTTATCTAGGCAAAGAGTGATTTGAAAAAAAAAAATGTGTTTAAAGAAAGGTATCTCCACAAGGAAGCTCTAAAGGGTTAACAGGTTGAGAACAAATTTAACAACCTCATAATGAACATTCTTGTCATTGGTCATACTGAGGGGCATAAATATACTTTAATAACTCAACAGGATCCACTTGAAATGGAAAACTAGTCTAAAATTGTAGTAAACAAGGCACAGTAGTGGTAAAAATATCTAAATGGCTTTATCAAAAAGCTGTGCATAGTTCCTCCTATGAAAAGTAGCCATCTTCTTACTCAGCAGTTCCGGTTAGTAGATTCAGACTTCTTCTTTCCCTGACATGGCCTAATGGTGCACAGCGGCCTGTCTCGGATTTGTCTGTTTCTTTTCATACACTCTACCAGTTTTCTCTGTCCTCTTTGGGAATGTCCTGGGAATCTCCTACTGCTCCTGCTTGTATAAACTCCTCCAGAGACCACTTTCCAGTCAAACATTGTTGAACTACTCTTTGGCTCTTCTTTTTTGTTGACTGAAAAGTTGAGAAAAACAATAACCCAAATCCCCATGGTTTTGGTCAGTAGCAAGACTTCCCAGAGAATGAAATCACCTAAAATTGGTGCGATTCCATAATGTGTGTCCCTCCACCCCCAGCCAGATAGAATATTCCAATTCGTGTCTCTTAGTTAAGAATTTACTTATTAAATGACTTTATTCAGATGAGCAAATGAACCAAAGACAGAAAGCTATCCGGCAAGTGAAATGTTGTAACTGGAAATTAATACTTTGTAAATCAGTTAAATATTATGAAATAATTTTTAAAAAGATTAATTATTTTTATGTAATATAAATTCATACAACTCAAAAATCATGTATAACTCCTTCCCTCATTTCTTATTGCCTACCTCCAAATCCTTACCCTTCCCAGTGCAAACCTCTGGTGGCTTTGAGCACACTGCCTAACTTACATGCCACAGTCCCATCATCTGGAAGGGAAGCATATACTATCTATTTCCTTGAAATTTTTATGAACTGAATAAACATGAATGCACGAAGGAAATGCTATCATAACCACTGCACATCCCTTGAGGTAGAATTGAACCACAGAATCTTTCATTTTCTACATAAACCACAAATCGTCTCCTTATTTGAAGTGGTGGAAAGGCCACTGTGCCAGATTTAACTGATGTTATATTTTTGAAGCGTTATCTTGCATTAGGGTCATGTTATTACAATAAGGAATGAGGAGGATGCAGGCATGAAGATCCTTAGACTGTCCTGTCTAGTGGGCCCAGTCTAATGGGCTAACTCCAGGGCCCAGTGGGAGACGTTGTCTCAAAACACAGGATGGAGAGCACCTGAGGACTTGACAACTGAAGTTGACCTCTGGCAGCCACACCCATATACAAACACTTGAACATGCACAGGTATACCCATACATACAGAAAAATAATAATGAGTGATAAGGAATCCATGAAAATGCAGAAGAAAGGGAACTGGAGTTACACTGGACTGGGGAATCATAGAACTGTGAGCCACGTAAGAGCTTGCTCCTCTGGGACACTTTGATTGACAGCAGTGTCTCCTTCATTTTAAAGGTCCGATGGGGAGATAAAGGATCTACCGAGGAAGGTGCAAGGCTAGAGAAAGCAAAAAATGCTGTGGTGATGATCCCTGAAGAAGAGATACCCGTCCCGCCAAGACCACCTCGACCCAGACCCTCACACCAGGCACCTCAGACAAAGTGGTACACTCCAATTAAGGTACGCACCTGAATTTTGTGTGCTGTAGCTGAAACCTAATGGGGACTTAGTTTTTACAGTCTCCCCTGTCCACCCCCCCCCCCAGGACGACTAGGGCCCATAAAACAGCAGACATCCATTTTATGCTCTAGCAACTGCATATTTTCTTAGCACAAGCCTTTATGTTTTCATACTTATTTACTTGCTTACCCGGTTAACGAAATGAAGCTACCCAAGTTTACAAGTTCAACATCTCTCTATAGGGTCGTCTGGATGCACTCTGGGCTTTGATGAAGAAGCAGTATGACCGGGTGTCCTTGATGAGACCCCAGGAGGGTGATGAGGTAATGTGATTTCTTGAGAAAGGTGGCTGAGGGCGGGGCATATAATGAGCGTAATTTAAACCTTCCTGTTGGCATGCAGGGTAGCATCAATGCTGACCGATGCATGCTCTTGTCACACAGGGTGCTTGCAAAGTTCTGTGTTTTCAGGATTTGCATTGTTTTCTTCAAGTCAGTTTCAAACCACTGCCTTTCCAGATAGTTAAAGTCATAAGCACGCACATCGCTTCCGCATTTGACTTTGAAGACACGTGTTCTGAGTTATTTTCCTTTGGAAGAAACAGACTGGGGATTAGCCCTTGAAGTCTTTTCTTCTAGCATTTGTTAGCAACGAGATCTGGGGAAACCACCTCAGAAACCGTGTTCTTTAGGTATAAACATGTTACCTGCTTTTAATAGTGGTAGCGGTCACAGTCTGGTTTCTGAAATATTCCAAGGTGTCCTTATGGCTTGAAGCACCACAGAAATCTGTATTAGTGGTGTTCAGAGGCATAGCCTTACAGGTGTGCTGCATGCATGTCTTTTCCTTACCCAGAGTCCACTCTAAGCTCTCATTTTAGAAATCTGCTTATAATCATTCTGCTCTTAGTACCTCTCCTAATTATGTGCACTATTTCCTAGAGCTCCAATTTTGGAAAAGTCGTTCAAAGCCTCCTCATAGGCCACAGTGGTGGTCTGATCGAGGGACCCAGTGCTGCTCATGATGCTAGCAGGCTGCTTTGGTGCTCTGGGTTCGGCCTCCCCTTTTCTACTGAGGTGAATGCCATGTACCTCTCAGAGGAGTTTGGCTTGGCACGCTGCTCTTGAAAACTATGGACTTAATCCACCAAATTCAGAGTTAAGCGGTCAAATTAGTATTTATGCTGCGAAACCAAGAGAAGATGCACTTGGCATTAGCTAGTTTTAACTTGGTGTTTAGAAGCTTAAAAGAATTTTTCATTGTTTATTATTATTATTTTTTTACTTCTATCAACTTAGGAACATTTCAGAACTATCCGAGGTCAGCCACTGAGGGGGCACAACTTGAGAATATATAGCTGAACTTTATGGCATGATGTCAGTGACCTTTGCTTTGACCACTGAGAGAGAGAGAGAGAGAGAGAGAGAGAGAGAGAGAGAGAGAGGGAGAGAGAGAGAGAGAGAGAGAGAGAGAGAGAGGGAGAGAGAGAGAGAGAGAGAAAGAGAGAGACAATGGAGCGGCCTCTTCTATTGTCAGGTTATTGGTGCATTAGCAATACGAACTTCCTTTATATGGAAATCCATGCATCAGTTTAAATTCAGGCGTGGGCTCGAGTTTCTGGAGCTGCTGGGTAACCTTTCTTCCTCCCAAGCACCCTGGAGTTTCACTTCATTTGCTTACGATGATGACTTTCATGCCTCATCTCAGCATGCTCCTCACCAGGTTAGGTGTTCGTTTATATGTTTAATAATTTCCATCTTATTAAGTGCTGGGTATTGAGTAAATAGTGAGAATTGGGGATGGGTTGGCATTTCAGTTTTCTTCTTAAAATCGTATATGCTCTTCTAACTGGTATGGAAAAGTTTGGATATTTGCAAAATCTACTTCCCTAAAATCCACCAATACCTGATTCACTTGAGTTAAACATTAAACCCTGACTGAATTTACATATACACACTTCATATAAATATGAACTGTACTTATGTGTATTAGATCTTCATTTTCATCTGATTATCAGTCTGCTCTAAAAATTTACTTTCCAGTAAATTATCCTATTAAATGTTAGGAACTCTATAAACAGTCTGTTTTCAGCATAGGTAAGTATGTTAAGTTCTTTTTGAAGCAGTTTGGCTATCATTATCAACTAACTCATTGGAACAAATGTTATCTGATATTAACGTCAATTTCTTTAAAGAAGAAAAAAACCTCAAATTTATCAACTTGTAAGTTGGTATCATTACTTGTCTCCTGTGGTCATCAGCCTTCTTTGAATGCACACATATACACAAACACATCATTTATATTGGTTTGTGCTTTTTATGAAGTACTCGTAATGGTACAGAAGTGTGTGTGTGTGTGTGTGTGTGTGTGATTGTAAAACAGTTTGTTCAATTTAGGCATTAGGTAGTCTCGAAAACTCCAGGATTTAGACGGCCATCCTCATTTACATCTTCAGAGCATAAATAATACCTTTTCATCTGGATACCAAAGTGTGGCATCCTCCGAGGGTAGACTGGCAGGCTGACTTTAAGCTGCATGACAGATAATAAAAGCACAGTTTTTCTCAGGGCCTGACTAATGGCTCCAAGGAACACAACCCCAGCCTACCACAGCAGCTTGTTTTGTGCTTTGGAAAACAGCCTTGTCATTTCGGTAGGAACAGTTTGTTGCAGATTCTGCCTCTGGAGAGCTCTGTCTGATAAACAAACCGGAGAGCGCAGCACTGTAGCGAGTCCCGCAGGTGGGGCAGCGAGCCCTTCCATGGTGCTTTTGGAGCCGAGGCTGTGCTGGGGCGCAGTGGCCGCGGGGCTCCCGGGCCTAGCTCTGCGCAGCCCCGGGGTCCTTGATGCGGAGGCTGGAGCTGGCGGGCGCAGTATCAAAGCGGCCGCCGGGGCGGGCGAGCTCCCTGCGCGGGGCTGCGGGCGGGCGAGCGCGGGCTTTGATGCGGGCGCCGGGTCCTGGGAGTCGCGGGTTTCGCGGCCAGGTGCGAGCTAGCAGGTTGTCCCGACATCTGCTGGCGGCCTCGCTGCCGATTGTCAGCGGAGGTAGTTGAGAGCGGCAGGACCGGTTTGGTCTCGCGCGCGCTGCCTGGAGGCCCCAAACTCCAAAGGTAGGAGCTGGGTGGACACAGCTGCGCTCCCAAACTTGCCCGAGGCACAAATAGGAGATCTAATGCAGTTTGACTCCGCGGTGGTGGGGAGACAGGACAGAGAGCCACTTCAGAGACAACTTACCGCTGCAACATCTGCCGCCAAGTTTCCAGGGAGTGACAGGGGACAGCAGGTACAGATCGAAGTCTCTGCTCAAACAACCTCCATTACGCCCTGGACTCTTTTGAAGGGTCTCCATCAAACAGGCTGGAGTCCGCAGCAGGAGTTTGTTTGGTTTTCAAAGCAGTATTTTTTTTTTTTTTTGTATGTGCGTGTGTTTTTTTTTTTCCCCTCAATAACAAGGTAATTTATAAATGATGCATTACCATGCGTCCTGTCCTCTTTTTTTCCCCATGAAAAGAGAGTTAGAGAAGCAGAAAGGCAAAGAAAAAAGAAAGCACAGCACTAGTCTGGAGTTGTTCCACAAACCAATTAAATCTCTGAAGACCTTCTTGTCTGTGTTTGAGGTTATGTTAACCTTCAAACGGCTTCTCACTCACCCGTGAGCAGAAGGCAACTTACGAAATGCAACGCAAGAACCCCAGAATATACCTGAAATACACGGATTTCTGCTTACCTCTGATGTTCTATAGAGTTTATCTCTGCAGAGGTGAAATTTAAGGTTCTCTTTTCAAAGGAATATGGGGTTTTGCTTTGTTGTTGTTGGTTTCTTCACCACCACCACCACCACCTCCAACTCCGCCGCTAGGAAAACAAAAATATCTAGGAAATTGAATGCCCTTCAGTTTGTTTTTCAGGACTGCATTCCTGTAGTACCTCAAAATAAGGAGGCAATTTTCTCTTGGAAAGAGAACACCCTCTTACTTGCATTTAGCTGAGAGAAAAATTCATCAATTAGTTTAAAAAATTCACCAAAAAAATAGTTGCAAAAAAACCTCATATTAGTGCACAGGTGTATATTTATACAATGGCAACGGGACAGGCTAAAATAGTACCCTGGAACGTAAAGATACAGTCCCGTGATTTATACCCCAGCATGCAGCGAGATCGTCATGAGATGAGAACAGTCTTATAAAGGCATGCTTTGGAGAAAAGGATTAGCCAAAGAGCAGGGCCTAGGGTTAGAAGCTGGAGTTGGCAGTATGTGTATAGTGAGGCTTAGGTAAAGTCAGACCTCCCGTGTGGAGGTCACTTATGAACTATACAGCCGCACTCCATATTCCTCGAAATGACCGATGTCCACACGGATAGAACATCATTCTTCCACTTTTTAAAAGTTCCTTGCAAAAACAAGACAAGATGCATCAAGATCCTAGGGAGCTCAGGTTTGTTTCGAAGACATCAGGAGAGCTTTGTAACTGCAGAGGCCAATGGCCGAAGGTCACTTCCGGTTTCTATCTCCAGTTGCAGATTTACGTCCACACCCCTATATGTCCCGCTTCTGAATCCTCATGCCCAAACAAGCAGGCCTGACCCTTTTTGAATGGCACCTTCTTCAGTGACCCAGTCCTTCCTATGTGTCACTATGAGCTTCCCCGAGTTTCTGAATCACATGGTGCTCAGCACTGTTCAGCCGCGCCATCCGCAAACTGACCAGCGCTTCTATATCAGGGCTTGCCGCCACCTGCTTTTGTCGTCTACCATGTTTGTGGCATAAACCTCTTTTGAGTTTCCTGTAGCATACTGATCTTTCACTCAAATGATTCTATAGTTATATTTTTAGTATACAGTGAATGACTTCAGGCTTTGAAATAAATTTGCCAAAATCTTAAACTTAAAAAAGTTTCGTATCCTTGGTTACTCAAGAATATAATTCTCTGTTGTCATCTTTTTGTTTGTTTGTTTTTCGAGACAGGGTTTCTCTGTGTAGCCCTGGCTGTCCTGAAACTCACTCTGTAGACTAGGCTGGCCTCGAACTCAGAAATCTGCCTGCCTCTGCCTGCCAAGTGCTGGGATTAAAGGTGTGCACCACCACCGCCCGGCTGTTGTCATCTTTTAAATGACTGCATTCATATGCTTTGTTTTTAAAAATTAGTATATGCATTTTGTGACATGTAGGGGAGCTTTATAATAGATTTTATGGGCTCTAGAAAAACCTCCTATTTTAGCCCGAGTTTGTCCTATTGATCACAAAACACACTTTTATATACTATTTTCAGTACTTAAAATGAAAATATAGATAAGTACAAAGCTGTTTTTTAAAAAAACCCTAAACTGATTATCATATATGACATCTACAACTAATGACTGACTGCCCTTTAGGCCAATTATGATCTGCTAAACACTTCTTAGAGAACAATGCCAACTCTGCCTCTCGGGGAACCGCAGCATCTTACATTTTCATTATTTCTTGCTGTATTTACTTTAAAACATAACCTGCCTAGTCCACTCAGTATTGCGCAGGTGTACATATGATTACTATAGACTTCTGGGGTGAGGTAACCTCTTAGGGCTCCTCCCTGGAGGAGACCGATTCTTCCTTTCTCAGTAGCCATTGGTCACTTACAGCTCCTCATCCAGGCTTGGGGCTGTGTGAGAGTCTCCTCGTGTACACTGTCATTTCAAATGGTGCTGCCACGGTGCACGTCTTGTTTAGGTGACCATAGAGCTGAATTTTATGGGTACAGCTTCCCTGTTCAATCTTTCACCCAGGACATCTCATAAAGTGTCATTTCACCCTCTCTCTTTTTTCTTTAACATACTTATGTGTGTATAGGGGTTTTGCCTGCAGATATACCCATGTGCTACATTTGTACAATGCAGGTAAGGGTCAGATCATCCGGAAGTTGAGTTAAAGACAGGTTGAAGCCATGATGTAGGTGCTGGGAATAACACCTGGGTCCTCTGGAAGAGCTGCCAGTGGTCTTAACGGCTGAGTCATCTCTCCAGACCCCGTTTCACCATCTTAGTAGATACAACTAACTACCTTTGGCTGATTCATGATGAAATTTCTAATACAATAATCCAGATCAGGAGCATGCGGCTACTATGGCAACCCGCGGTGTGTGTCTGTGCAGATGGATGTGCATTCACACTGTAGTTATAGAAATGCTTGCCGCACTACAGAACACATTTGCTTCTTATAAAAGTCATCAACTAAGCTGGGCGTGGTGGCGCACTCCTGTAATCCCAGCACTTGGGAAGCAGAAGCAGGCGGATTTCTGAGTTCGAGGCCAGCCTGGTCTACAGAGTGAGTTCCAGTACAGCCAGGACTACACGGAGAAACCCTGTCTCGAAAAAAACCAAAAAAAAAAAAAAAAAAAAAAAAAGTCATCAACTAATGTCTCTCACACTGGAAATAAACACAAAGAATGTTCTTTGGGTGCCATTTCTTAGCTTAAATTTACCTCTTAGTTATGTGATGAACGGGTATGTGTTAATTCATTCTGGTTTCTTGATGTGAGATGAAGGGCATGTGAGATTAAATTACATAAACCACCAAGCTAGGTGAATTTTTTCAAAGAACCTATATATAGTTCTTGGATATTTAATGAGCACATTAGTAATTAACAAAGAAAATTATTTATTAGTACAAATACATCTTTTTAGATAAACACCCTGTTTTTTAGGAATATACATTTTCTTTCATCTATAAGCTTTGGCACAGTGAGAGAATGAACAATTTTAAAAAAAAATGCCAGAGATAATCTTCGTAGAAAAGTACATACCAGTTGTCTGCTCAATTCTAAATAGTGAGCCCTGAAAACATATATACAAGTAACAGACTGAGTAGGTTCTACTTAGGAATATATACAGGAATATATACAGAAATATATAGGAGTATATTCAGGAATATATACAGGAACATACATATGCATCATATGCATATATGTATATGTATACATATACATGCATATATTTACCTGTATGTATGCCATAGCACCTAATAAAAAAAGAGGCCATTAATATGAAAGAAAGCTAGGGGTTTATATGGAAGGGTTTGAATGAGAATGAGAAATGTAATTATATTATATTGTCAAAACAAAGCAAAAACATTAAAAAAAAAAAAAGGCCAAAAGTTCACCTCCGATTTTCCAGGGCTGAGCACATTGTTTTTTATAAACTCAATGTGCCCTTATATGGAATTATCTTGAGAACATGAACACATCATCCCTCAGGGGGCAGAAATGGCCTCACAGATTTATATTTTAACATTTCTCTCTGCCTTTAGATGTAATATTTTAAAACAGGATTTGTTTATTTTACCTATGTGTGTGTGTGTGTGTGTGTGTGTGTGTGTGCGTGCGCGCGCATGTGTGCATGTATGTGCATGTGTTTGTGTGTCTGTGCATGCTCCTAAGTGTATGTATGTGCACCATATGCATGCACATGTCTGTAGAGGACAGAAGAAATCAGTAGATCCCCTCTAACTGGAGTTGCAGGCAGGTATGAGCCACCATGGGAACTAGATCAGGCTCCTCTGCAGGAGCAGAAAGTGCTTCTAACTGCTGAGTCATTGGTCTATTTCTGTTTAGTCTTAGTACAATTTTTATTGTAAAGGAAAAAATATACTTCTACTCAGTCACTTCACAAATTTTAAAACATAAAATTGTATTTTTATTATGTTCAATATTCAATTTTTTAAAAAAGATTTATTTATTTATTATATGTAAGTACACTGTAGCTGTCTTCAGACACACCAGAAGAGAGGGCGACAGATCTCATTATAGATGGTTGTAAGCCACCATGTGGTTGCTGGGATTTGAACTCAGTACCTTTGGAAGAACAGTCAGTTCTCTTAACCGCTGAGCCATCTCACCAGCCCAATGGGTATTTTTTTTTTAATTTTATTTTTTTTTTATTTTTCGAGACATGGTTTCTTTGTATAACCCTGACTGTCCTGTCCTGGAACTCACTCTGTAGACCAGGTTGGCCTTGAACTCAGAAATCTGCCTGCCTCTGCCTCCCAAGTGCTGGGATTAAAGGCGTGCACCACCCCTGCCTGGACATATCCAATTTTTAACTTGGGGGCTCAGAATGCAATCTAAAGAGAAAGAAAATATTTTGAAATAGGTTATTATTTTAAAAAGAGTGGTTATGCCTTGAGATCTGCCAGATGCCCGATTATAGGTTTAATGTAAAAGCTTTCTCAGCTCGGTTCCGGAAGTTTCTTTGAGTAGAACCTTCTATTGCTCTGCCCTTCGCTTTTCTTTCCTAAGGACAGAATCTTGCCTCATAGGCATGGAATGCCTGTGCTCACTGTGTAGGTCTTGAACCTGCAGCAATCCTCCTGCTTCAGTCTCCTGAATGCTGGATTACAAGTGCTGTGACAGCATGCTTAGGTATATTTTGATTCTCCAAAAAAAATAAATAAATAAATAAAATGTGTACTCATTTAAGCACATTCTATAAATACACAGTTTTAGGGTTTTGCTTGCTATGCTAAATACTTTAAGAATTATTTCTTTAATTTTGAGGTTATAATATGATTACGGTCTCCTCCTCCATTGTCTCTCACCAAATCCTCCTGCATACTCCTTTTGCTGTTTCAAACTCATAGCTTCTTTTAAGTTAATTGGCACACACACACACACACACACACACACACACACACACGCGCGCACATTTGTTTGTTCAGTGTGCACAGTGGTACTTGTATGAATGCTTCCAGTACTCAGCACTTGGTGTGAGTGCTTTTGTACTGAGCACTCAGTACTGGGTGCTTTTCCCTGGGGAGGGTGTTTCTTCCACTCCTTATTTGCCTGTAGTTCTCTGCTAAATGTTTTGTTTCGCTTTTATTTATAAATAAAATATAAGATCTCTTGTAATGGATACACATAATCTGTTAGTAATTCATCTTTAAAAATTCTTTCATATTTACATTTTCACTATTTTTTTACTTTGAATAAAATTATATCTAATAATTCTTTTGAAACTGATATGATTTTCATATGTAAAATAGTATAATTTACTTTTTAAGCTGAGCAAATAGTACACACACACACACAGACACACACACACACACACACACACACACACACATCCTAATAATACCCTTTAATTTGTTCACAATTTATTTTTTTCTGACTTTGAAATAATAACTAATTCCATTTAATTGATTATATAAAATTATCTTTATTTCTCCTTATGCTTTTCAAAACGACGAAGCTGGATAGTTTATCCAAACTCAATCCAAGTTAATTTTATTCTTCAATGTGTATCATATACAAATCAATCATAATACTTGACAGAAATAACATAATTCCTACACTTTAGATTCGCATGATTATTTCCTAGCAAGCTGGTTAATGTACTGAATACTAAATATGTGTCTTACAAATATATATTTCATAGACATACACATACACCTACATGAAATTTATACTTCATAATTTGGTTGATCACTAAGCATATTTTGTTTTAAATAAAAATTACAGATTTGAAACAGGCTTTTAAAATAAAGCTGCTTCCTTCTTAAAATAAATGTTCTACTAGAGTACTTCATGACAGGGATGATTTCTTAGCAGTTTATTATAAATTCGCTGTATTTTATACCATAAGTTTGAAGTCTACGCAAGGGGCGCTCAGACATACAAATAAATCCTCTTCATATTTAATTGCCTAACAGAGTTTGTAAGTCTACAGAGCATTGCAGTAGAATATTCATAAGCATGTTCATGTTCTCAGCATACTGATAAGTATTCTAGAGTAAAAGGTGCTTTGTCTCTTGCATGGCCCTCTCTCACTTCAGCCCCTTCACAGGTCTTATTACTCTGGTGTGTTTCTAAGTTCAAATCCTTGGTCTATTTCTCAGCCATCTCGCCTTTTCTGGAGAGCACAGAGAAACTCCCTGATTTGTTATCACCATTAGGAGTTCCATTCACAGACAGTTCTGCCCTCCCTCCCGACTTTCACCTGCATGTCTGAGAGCTTATGTGATTTTCCACTTGGATGACCCGTTGTCACTATATTATCTGTGTTTAACTGGACTTAACCATATGACTCATGGAGGCTTTCAGATTTTGGTTATATAATTCTCTCAGTCATTAGCTCCTTTAAGGCACATCTAAGGAGAGACCCACTAGACACAGACCCACTTATGCGGTTCCTACGGTAGTAAGGTACCTAAGCTTTTGACATTCTAAGTCTGGGTACACTCTGTTGTATGTATGAGATAGATTCAATGCACAGAATTCTTTATACAAATGTCACTTTTGGTTTTGTTGTACTTTATAAAAATAAACAGTTGGGGAACGTATGTGTTAGACCCTATTGCTGTGTGAGAAATACATCATTTGACTTTGTAGATTTAAATGTTTCTTTGATCATTACTATGTATTTTACTGTTCCCCCACTTTCCTGAAATTCAGCTGCTAGGAATGTGAAGACAAAGCAATTCTAATATTTGACAAGTTTGAAAAATTTCTTATTAAGGTATGGTAGGGACTAGTGGTACATAAAATGTTATTTTATGGAGCTAAGACTTGTTGATTTTATGGGATGGTCAATTTTAAGCTATAATTAACTCTACTAAGCATTTTCCTGAATTATACAAGTATGACACAATAATTTCCCTTTAGGTTGAATTCTGCATAGATGAAGGTTAGTTATTCTTATTAATTCCTTTTATTACAGTATTTTTCTTTTTTGCTTAAAGTAGCATTTCTTCCTCTTATTGGATCCAAGAAACGTTTTTAGTGACTGAAAATTTTCTAGATATGTAGAACCGTGTAGACTCTTGTCGATCTCCCTGTTCCTTACTCACTCTCCCAGCAGGCCGGCACGTAGCTTATGTTAGCTCCACGTCTCATTGTTTTGGTTTACAGAAATACTGGCTCTTCATGGTGAGAAAGTTGACAGTCTAATTTGGATCCTACTGTCCGGAAAAATGGCTTAAACTGTCCTCTGAATCCTGATTTATGAACTAGTCCCAGGTCCTAACTAGATTAGTGCCTTTTCTATTAACTGCTAAGTAAGGCAGCTGTCTGAGCTGCTGGTTGTAAATTTTCTCATGTCTATTTCTCTAACCCTGGTGCAAAAAGCAGCAGAGACCAGGATCACAGTTTCCTGACCTCTGTTTTCACAGCCCAAGCTGAGCCTGAAAGGGATGATGGGAAAAGTTTGAAGAGGTGCAAGGAGGCGTTTGTTACCTTGGAGGACAAGGGATGGCTCTTGTCATTAATCTTAATTAATTGCCAAGAATTTGAAATCTGAGTTATTAATACTGATGTTAAGCCCTTAATTTGCCATTCATGCCTCGGTATCAAGTAGTGTTTTATGAGATAAGATTTTAGGAGGCATGGAAGTGTGTGTGAGTGTGTGTGTGTGTGTGTGTGTGTGTGTGCATGTGTGTGTGCACTCATGCTCATGTATGTACCTTATATGATTTTTTTCATTTATATCTTTCCAGTATTAACATGGGTTAATATTCAGGCCTTCACCTTTTGACAGTTGCTGTGAGCATGCAGAAATGATGAGCAAGTAACAATCATCCCAAATAAAAACTCTCGATATAGCAGCAGCAATAAGTCTGAGTAATGTTGCTTCCGTGTTTACCTGAATACTAAATAGCTCACTGATGTCAGGGTAGATGTCAGATTGTATGGTGACAGAAGACTGAGAATCAGAGCTAGAATAAGGAGCAGAAAATAAGACAGAAGAAAGCAGATGAAGAAAGAAAAAAATACTATTTCTCCAAACAAAATTTAAGAAATCAGAGCATAACATGCTTGTTTCAACAATAGACAACAAATGTATTTTTAACTGTTGCAGTCCCAACCATATCTGAAGTAAACAAACTAAGTCTTAAAATATCCTCTTCCTCCCTTCTGAAGCTTACCATTAACTCTTAACTCTTATCCTTTAAGTCTATGTCAGTATTCTGCCTTACTTTTCAATGACAAGTTATAACTACTTATGATATTTATGAGTATTTTTGGCTGCCAAAAATGGCTTGTAAATCTTCAAGGGAAAATCTTTCAAAAATAGATAGGACTATGAACTTCCGAGATAAGTTTTCAGGATTATATTCCATGTTCTCCATGTGTTTGGATAAAAAAAAATCCAGTGGCAAAATATATATAATTTCTCGAATTATTATAGCTTTCCCACATAGACCTTGAGCTGACAGAAGTGACTTAAACTTCAGAAGTAAGGTTTGTTCAGTGGGGTGGGGGCAGGCATTGTTGATGGTGAACAGATTTGGAGCCACAAATTGGACTTTGAAATAGATGGTATTCTTTTGAAGTGTTTTCTTTCTTTTTATGAGTGCTTTACATAGTACATAGAAAAAATTAAAGAAATGAAATATTCTATTCACTCATCTGCTGGCTTGATTTATATGTAGTAGCTATTGCAGATGTAAAAGCCTGCTGACGTGAATAGTGTAGATAGATTTAATTTATAGGCTCTGAAGAGCCCACAGAAGCTTGGAATGGTCAACAATAACACACTACAAAGGTTTGAGGTGAGCAGAGGAAATGTTTCCTTCTCTGTACCTCAGCTTCCATTGATGGGTTCTGCATTCATTTGTAGTCATTCATTGTGAATCACTAGCAGAATGGTGTGAAGCTTGTGGTACTGCCACTCAGCTAGTTTAAGACTCGTAAGCAGATTCTTGTATAAGGAGGCATCAATCGATATAGGTCCTTTTCGAACGCCAAATTTGGTTTGTGAACCGGGGATATTGTGGATCCAGAGTTGTGCACATTTCTTGTTTAGGGGTGTTTAGGGGCTTCTTTCCTTGCTTCTCGGGAATATTTGAATGAATCATTAAGGCTCAGAGTTTCAGTATTCCCAGCTGCTTGGGCGGAAGGATGCCTGATATCTAGTATAGTGAAAGCAGGTTGCAATTCTTGAGGGAATTTATGGCTTTCTTTTCAGAGGAAAGATTTAGAGCCCCAATTTAACCATTAGCTAAGTGTCTATGACATCTTTGGTTTGCCTAATATGTAATCTCATTTGTGTCTTAATAGTCTTGGAGTTAACCATCATATCAGCCCCATTTATGGATGGAAATAACGAGACTCTTATATTTACAACATTCTTTAACATCTCACTGTTGGGAAGTCATCACGCTTAGACTACTTAAATTCAGGCCCTTTGGTTTGTCATTCAACAAGTATGACATACTCCCATACTAATTTTATTTGTTTGCTTGCTTTTTTGTTTTGTTTTGTTTTGTTTTGTTTTGTTATTATTGCTCTATAATCCAGGCTAGCTTTGAACCTGCAGCAGTTTTTTTTCTGCCCCAGCCTCCTAGGATTATAAGCGTGTGTCACCACATTCAGTTCCAAACTGTCCTTTTACAGAAAAACATTTGGTATGTTGAACAACTAGCTGACTGAGGACCATTCTCCAGGTGTGGAGGTGCTTTTAAACTTTTGGATGTTTTGAATTTGATTCTCCTGCCAACTAAATCATTATTGAGGAACTGCTTTTGTCGTGTATCCAGAATCATGCCTATTACATACATATATAGTCTACATATTTAGTATTATTTAATTTGTGTGCATTGATTAATAAAATTCGATGTATCCCAGTGGCAATGAATGGATTCCACAGAAAGTTCATAAGGCAGGGTAAAGCATAATTGATCCAAGATGGAGCTTAGCACTTGTACGATTTAATGTCTTTGACTGTGGTTTGATCCATACTTTTAATTCTGTGCCCTGGTAGAAAAGAGCGTGCAGGATCCCATGGGAGCCAAGGAGCTGGTGCACGCAGGAATAACAAACTGTTTTCTGTGTGGTACAAAAACCTGGCAGTTGAGAAGGAGGCTTGTTAGAAGAAGGCAGAATTAAAGCAGCTTTAGCACCAAATGCAATTAGAAAGACTTCTTCCTGGGAGTCCAGGGATATGTGATTTCTATACTGTCACTGGTTTGTATCAGTCTAACACAAATTTTCTAATCCTCCTGTCCCTTGGGTTTTTCATTTGTATAGAGTCTGAAAGGATCACACACACACACACACACACACACACACACACAAAACACACACACACACACACACACACAAATACACACACACACACACACACACACACACACACACGCTCATACATACACCTCTCTTTTGGATATGGATGTGAATGTGAGCTTGTCCTATTATTTTATGTTTTAGATTGAAAACTAAACAAGACAGCACTATGAAAAGGACCCTTCCTGCTATGCTCATGGGGGAGGGGGGGTGGGGCCCACGGTCCCTGGACCCTTCTCATCACCCCTCAGAAAGGAAGCTTTTAAGAGAATTTCTGTTGGCAAAAAATCTATTTTGCTATCAACAAATATATTTTTTTTCACAGCAGCACATATTTACTTAGAGTAGTAAAACATTTCCTAGGCTAACTATGCTTAGAAAAAAAAACATAAACATTTTTTTTCTGTAACACATAAGCCTGAAAAATGGCATGCACTCTTCATAATATGCTGGAATCTGCTAAGCGACTCTCAGGAAGCCACAATCCTGGCTCTGTGGTGGCCTTTATCTGCTACTGCTATGCTTTTCCATAAATTGAACATAGCTACATATGGAAGGAAGTAAAGGGGATGAAGATTTAGGAGACCCATATAGCTAATTGTACGTGAATGTTCTATTTTTATCACGTTTCTCCTTCGGGTTGATTTTCCTCAAAAAAAAAAAAAAACCAACCAAACAACTTAGTATGTGATATTGGATTATTATCATAGCTATTTGATAGGCTGTGATTGCGTGTGTCGAAAAAACATAAGCTCTCCCTTTATTAACAGTTGCTCACAGGACACTAACATGTCCCTGTCATTAAATATATAGAGATACATGGGACTGCTCTCCCATTGGGTCACACTAAAATTGATTTTTTTCAAGCAGGGCTAACATTACTAGACAAATGTTAAATGAAAATCAATCACTCAATTAAATCAGATAGATACACTTCTTTTATTAAGTGCTCTTTCCCCATACAGTTAGCTGGATGACAGATAACATTCATGTAGCCTTTGACCTCTAGAACCCAGGTTTCAACAAAGCTCTAAAGAGAACAGCTTGCTTGTGATTTTATTCTTGTATCATGTTTACCTTACTCTTGATCAATTAGATGAAGCATGTATTTTGGATTGTTTATAAGTAGAGAAATAGTAATTAACTATACTTCCCTAGGCACTTAATATCTTAAATACATATAATTCTTCATTAAGAATAGAATACAAGGCTAGTTTTATCAAGATAAAACTTTAGTTTTAAGCAATTATACAATCTGAAATCTAGAAGTCACTGTGATATTAAGTGTAGTGAATGACAATCATATTTATATATAGGCATTGTGAAGGCAGAGTTCAGAGGTCAAAACCTCAGTACTCAGGTCATCCAAGGACATGTTCAAAGGACATTAACAAAGACAGCCATCAGGACAATTGGTCGTCAATGATAAGAACAAAGGAGCTTGATCTTAGGAGTTTGGCACCAGACACTGTTCTAGGGACCTGTACATTATTTTAATTCTTAAAACAACTCATTGCAAAGGGTCTTATTCCCATTTTAAAGCTAAAGCAGTCAAGGGGGTAGGGGGAAGTCTGGTGAGTTACCAAAGTCTTGCCAAAGGGTATATGGTAGGAGGAGTCAACTGGACTTCACATGGGTTATACAATGTAAAAAAAAAAGGGATAAATTTTTATTTATATTTCAAAATTTATCAATTGCCTATACATAAACGAACAGTGTTTTTGAACCTAGTGGTTTGCTTCTCATTACTGGCCTATGGATTCAATTAGAAGAGTATAATGAAATGATATTTAAAAATTAACAAATGAAGGGTAGGTAGTAGTGAACTGTTTCTATAAAGCAGGATTCCCTATCACTAAATATCAGACATTTGAAGCAGAAACTTTGAGTGTCTTAATCTGTTATTCAGTCATAAATATTTGGTTAAGAACATCAATTAAGTGTCGACTTTGGGGTTACCTATGGATATCATAAAGGGGTCAGGAATAACCATGAGGCTTATACACTTGCTTCTTTAAAAGGAATAGAATATTGGGAAAAAAAGAAAAAAAAGAAATTAACCCCCCTCAAAAAACAAAAACAAACAAACAAACAAACAAACAAAAAAACCAAGAGACAACAGGTGCTGGCGAGGATGTGGACAAAGAGGATCACTCCTCCATTGTTGGTGGAATTGCAAGATGGTACAACCACTCTGGAAATCAGTCTGGCAGTTCCTCAGAAAATTGGGCATGACACTTCCAGAAGACCCTGTCATACCACTCCTGGGCATATACCCAGAGGATTCCCCTGCATGCAATAAAGACACATGCTTCACTATGTTCATAGCAGCCTTATTTATAATAGCCAGAAGCTGGAAAGAACCCAGATGTCCCTCAACGGAGGAATGTATACAGAAAATGTGGTATATTTATACAATGGAATACTACTCAGCAATTAAAAATAATGAATTCATGCAATTTGTAGGCAAATGGTTGGATCTGGAAAATATCATCCTAAGTGAGTCAACCCAATCACAAAAGAATACACATGAATTGCAATCACTGATAAGTGGATATTAATGAGCCCAGAAGCTCTGAATACTCAAGACACAATTAGTTAAGCAAAAGATTCCCAAGAAAAGGGATGGAGAGGATCCTGGTCTGGAAAAGACTAAATCTGGGTTTGTAGGAACAGAGAAATGGTGGGGAGGGGGGATGATTGGGGAATGGGGGGGGAGAGGACTTATGGGACATGGGGGGATGATTGGGGAATGGGGGGGGAGAGGACTTATGGGACATATGGTGAGGGGGGAACTGGAAAGGGAAAAGCCTTTGGAATGTAAACAAAGAATATAGAAAATAATTTTAAAAAAGGAATAAAAATGTTCAAAACTGAAAAAAAGGAATAGAATATAATAAAACAATAGGTCACTCTTAACATGGAACTATCAATATAGATGATTTCTTCCCAATCTAGAACTGCAGAGAAGAAGGAAGAGCTCTACCTGAAGACTTGGCTTTTGATCCCAGTTACAGTTTTCAAATAGCAAAGTTCTCATGCTCACTGGTTTGGACATTGGTTAGCGCCATTGTCTAACTTATTTATTACCTGTGATTCTCTCTTGAAATCTGCTTGTCAGAGTATCATCCCATCATCTGAGACTTCAGTTAACTTTATGTTGAGTTTACAGCTTATTTATAGGCCATTCTTTCTGCAAATGTGGGCTCTCATTTTGACCTATGGCGTAACTGGATGCACCTGTCAAATGTATCCCCTAATCTGTCTGATAATGGCATACTCACTATCCACCATCCTCCTACAAGACTGTAAGTCTAAGATTGTTACTAAAATATCCTTTCAGGTGTTTTCAAGAAAACTTAGGCAAACATACTGTCAGCTACTCTTTTAAAGATATATGTGGAAGTTCATGGTTGAACATAGGAATTCTGGTCTCCTCATTGGAAGTTCACTGGTACACAGCAACTACAGAGCCCTGTGGTAAGCAGCCTCCTCCATGTTTCTCATATTCCATGGGTGGCCAAGAGTACCAAGTAATGGTACTCTACCAGAACCTGCATTTTTGAGGAGACACTTTGAAAGATTTTCATGTCATGGCATGGTAATGCTAATTATTGTTGATGCTATTATTTTGCTAAGAAAATGTCTTTGTATTTACTTATAGAAAACAGAACATTCCCCTGTTATAATGATGTCATTCTAGATACTTCTTGCATAGACACAATTCTATTAGTTTATCAATAACTGATAAGACTGTTTGATCATAGACATGAGAACAATATTTATGACAGGCATGGTGGCTCATTCCTGTAATCCCAGAATTAAGGAGGCTGAGGTAGACGGATCATTGTGAGTTCATGGTCTGGTTGGATTACTCTAAGATTACTCAGTGGTAAGAGCACTGGCTGCTCTTGCACAGGACCTCGGTTCTCTCAGTACCCACATGGCAGCTTACAACCCACAGCTGTCTGGAACATTAGTTCCAGGGAATCTCACACCCTTTTCTGGCCTTTGTGGGCCCCAGACATTTAAGTGCTGCATAAATGAACATGCAGACAGACACCTTTCCATGAAAAGATAAAAGAAAAGAAAAATATGTAATTTATATTTTAAATTCAAGTTATTTATAGTAAATATTTTTCTTTTCACTTACATAATCTGTTTTGTTTCTTTTTTAAAATTATTTTTATTGGATATTTTCTTTGTTCACACTTCACATGGTTCTATTCCCTACCCCCGGCCCACAGAAACACCCTTTCCCGTCATCTTGCTTCTATGAGGATATTCCCCCACCCACTGCCTCCTGCCTCCCCACCCTTGAATTCCCCTACACTGGGGCATCAAACCTTCGCAGGACCAAGGGCCTCTCCTCCCATCCTTTGCTACCTATGCAGCTGGAGCCATGGGTTCCTCCATGTGTACTCCTTGGTTAGTGGTTTAGTTCCTGAGAGCTCTGGGCGTGTGTGTGTGTGTGTGTGTGTGTGTGTGTGTGTGTGTGTGTGTGTTATTGTTCTTCCTATGGGAATGCAAACCCCTTCAGCTCCTATAGTCCTTTCTCTAACTCCTTCATTGAGGACCCCTTGCTCAGTCCAGTGGTTGGCTCTGAGCAGCCCCCCTCTGTATTTGTCAGACTCTGGCAGAGCCTCTCAGGAGACAATCATATCAGGCTCCTGTCAGCACGCACTTCTTGTTTCTTTTTCTAATTCTCTCCATATTACTTTTGAGAATGAACATGGAGCTCACTGACTTAACATGGCTAGCTGTCCAGAAAGTGCAGGACCTCCCATCTGCCTCCCTAGCTCTTGGTAATGGAGGAACCTTCACTCTGTCTCCCTGGCTACCCTGCACTGGGGTGATGGAGGGACCTCCTAGTGCTCGGGATGGAGGGTGCACCACTTGATTCTGCTCTGCTTCTTAGGAAGAGACATGGGGCTAAAATTCAGAACTGTAAACCTGTGTAGCAACCACTTTACCACCTGAAATGCCTTCTCAGCCAGGGCTAGAAGTTCATTTGTTTTGGTCGGTTGGTTTGTTTTTGGTTTAATGGAAACAGTGAAATTGAAAGATACCACTGATAGAATGTGATGTTTGGACATGTTTTATCGTCACCAGCAATGCGCTTCACTTTAAATTGTGAGGGATGATTATTTATCATCATATTCTCAGCAAAATATATGAGCATGGTACCGGTTTCCTAACAGGAGGCAATCTAAGTCTTGCCTTGGCCAACTTTCCCAGGAAAGAGCTCGGCTTAGGGGAGGATGGAAATGTTTTTCACACCAGCATGCTCCTTATTCCTTCTCTCACTGGAGCCTCATGAGATGTAGTTTACATCAAGCACGTGGAGGTTGGTAATGACTCAACAGCCAGCAGGTGGTAAAGGCTACAACCAGAGCGCCCCAGATAGCAAAGCTTTCCTGTACAAGGATTTAATAACTTATACTTTACCAAGGAGCAGTCTTGAGGCACTGAAGACTCTATTTTCTGTGCCTGTGCACAGCATTTGCCACTTATATTTTTAAAATACACTGCACTTCTCGAGGAAGAACCCTGTAAGGATCGTGGTAGTGTGGTCACTGACCTCGGAGGGCGACAGCTACTGCAGTGGAATCCAGCTCTTGTCACCATGGATGACTTGCGTTGGACACTGTGTCCTGGCCATCTTTGCTCGGTGTAGACATATGTTCATTAGAATAATTACTGCCTCTCACCATCTACTCAATAGACAGCTCCTACTCCTTCCAGACATGTAACTGTCATGGAATAATGCACCAAGCCCATGTGATCCACTCTCCTGCTGCTCGTGGGCAGTTCTGTCTCCTCTCTCTCCTTCTTTTCCATGATGTTGAAATACGTTCCACAGCTAAATTGATGAATTTTCATTATGCCACTCCTTAGTTTCAAAGGAGACGATCTTCCTTAGTTTCAAAGTCAAAGCCTGACATTTATTAAGGAGTAATATTTTCTGGACATAAAGCATGACCAGTGGGTCTGAGTCTCTTTTTTTATCCTGCTGTAACATCTTGAAGAGCTAGAGGAGACATCAGAGAACCAGCAGTAGTGCTGACTCTGGAAATCCAGACTGTAAATCACCCTCAAAACCTTAACGTCTATATCAAACTTTTGCTCTAAGTCTCCCTTTCCTCCCCTTGCTGCTTCTTACCTCACAGCCCGTTCTCTCTCCGCCTCTCCCTTCATCTCTTCTCTTCTACTCAGTGAACTGCTGAAGAGGAAATGGAAGAAATCTCCTTGGTGGTTTTAATCTTTAAATCTAGAGTTGTCGTGAGAGTGTGTGTTATGGAATACATTGATCAGTTCCTTTGCATCAGTACCATATTGGCATCTGGTACATGTGACTTTTTAAGTTTTGCCTAAGACTTTGTTGTTGTTGTTGATATCTGTTATAGTTCCTCCTTTCCCAGCTTAGGAGACTTATCTAAACTTAAAAAGAACATATAGGTAGTTGGTGTGCATATGCATGTGTATGCCTGCCTGTGTACTTGTGCATGTGAGTGTGCATATATGTGCGTGTGCATGCTCCTCCCGTATTCCCTTGTGCCCCAGTGTGAATGGGGATGGCAGAAGACAGCTTTTGGGAGATAGCTCTCTCCTTCAGCCCCGTGGGCTCTAGGGATGGAACTCGGGTTGTCAGGCATGGCAGCAGGCACATTTGACCTCTGAACCATCTTACAGGCTCCAGGACAGCAAATCCCAAGGGAGCTTTTGAATCTTTGTGTGTCTTAGCTTGACACTTTAAGGAAACCAAATAGGATGCCTGAAATTTACAACAGCATGGTTTTTGACTGTGCTGAGGGTTACCCTAGCTTTATTGTCACAGCACAGAGTCAAATGCTGCCTTCCTAATTTACTGGCAATCGGCCAGGAGCAACTTAGGTCTTTGTTTTAAAACAGACTTTGTCAACTGAAACTTCATCTCTGAACCTCAGAAGAGAGGCAGTGTTCTAAGAGATTCTTCTTGGTTTTGTCAGAGATGCCACATGGCCAGTATAAGGCCTGCTTGAAGGATGATTTCTATGCAAACTAGACATCTTTGAATATCCAGTTTTCAGTGCACTAAGGAACCTGCCTTAGACAGGCCTATGGGGACAAATTTAATTTTCTACCTTATTCTTTCTGCCACTACTTTTTCTCATAAGTTGAGAAAAAGATTCAGTGTTGCAATACAGAAATGAATGCAGAGAAGTGGTAATTTCTTATTTTTGAGTTCCTACATTTGTATCCGATGGCAAGGTGGTTTCTATGAAGCTAAAATTATTTTCTCAAATATCTATTTTCTATAAGAGCTGCTTTTTTTTTTGTATTAGTGGCAAATAGGGCAGAGACATTTTAACTTAGCCTGGCTCCTAACTGTATTTGTGGAATTAATCTCCTGGTTACATTATGCTTGGAGAGAGAGTCCTTTTCTAGGTTTCGGAGTATTTGCAGGCAAGGTCTTTGAAAGCCGATCCTGGTTATTGTGTATGCCTGGATTTCCCCCTTACATTGTATCCTCACTCAGAAATGACCTTGTTAGGTGAGGAGGAATGGCAAGAGAGACATACCGTGCCTCATGAGAGCAAGTGGAGCCATGCGTATCAGGAGAAGACACTAACGATTTATTGTCTGTGGCAAAGGAAACTCAGCTCTCTTGGCCTGTACAGTAAGTGTTTCTGACACCACCCGTGGCAAAGGGTGATGGAAGCTGTGGGCCAGAAAATGTTCTGCTGGGCGTAATGATAAACACTCTCATTTGGTTTTGTATATATTAAGTGAGTCTTAAGGTTTAGTCTTCGTAACGCTTTAAGCGGAGATGATGACACACCAAGTCTTTATTACAGAGGGAACCTTGCTACCCAGTTGACTACCAGGGTGATCCGATTGGACTAAAGTTTATGAATAGATCTGGCCTGTTTCTAAGGGAAGGTAGCAATATACAGAGCAGTGTAATTCTCTCCCAGTCTTATATGGGAAGGAATGTTCTTTCCTTCTTCATGGGAACTTGTTTAAAGGAGAAAAATATGGATGATTTAGTCATAATCTGGAGAAGGGAAGGTGGTTTTAATGCAGGAACTGCAAATCTGGAATAGCTAGCTACACAGAGAATCTTAGAACAGTCCCATCACACTGGGAAGTGCGGACTCTGGCAGCTGTCATAGTGGGGTTTGTATCTGCTTCTGTCTGGAAGTAGCCAATAGCTTACACACCCAAGACATTCATAGTAATTTGCAATATGATCTCCATGGACACTTTGGTAAGAAAAAACCGAAACATTGTGATTTTTGTTTTATGTTGTATGCAGACACTAAGGGTTCAGAATATAAAATATAAACACTAATCCACTATGATTTCTTTTTCTGTCTTCAGGTAATAGTAGTTACCCTAAACAAATGCAGGCCTCTAATGGTGTGTGTGTGTGTGTGTGTGTGTGTGTGTGTGTGTAATAAACAAATGTATACAGGCCTGTTTTTATTCATAAAATAATACCTATTTTTGTAAGTTGGATACTTCATTAGTAATATAAGGAAACTTAATGTCCTATAATTTCAACAAGAACAAAATTAGTAGATTCAAGGTAGTGTCTTGTTACAGGCCATTGGTTCTCAACCTGTAGGTCATGACCCCTTTGGGGATCAAAGGACCTTTTCACAAGAGTCACATATCAAAGGTCCTGCATATCAGATATCCATAGCTGTAGCAAAATTACAGTTATGAAGTAGCAATGAAAAGAATTTTATGGTTGGGAGGGGTCACTGAAACATGAGGAATTGTATTAAAGTGTTGCAGCATCAGGAAGGTGAAGAATCACTGTAATATGCCCATGGCCAGGTTAAAAAAATCGGCTCCACTATGTTCCTATATCTAGTTTCCAATCCTGATTCTACTACCTCTGTTCCATGACCAAATTCCCAATCTCCCCCAAATTTATTTTCTTCTTTTTAATGCACAAAATGAGATTTTTAATAGCAGTTATCTCAGAGGGGTGATTGGGGATTAGCTGAAATAGGAAAGGTTGTACTGCTGTGACTCAAACTCAGAAAGCTTTAAGTCAATACTTGATATTTGTAGTGATGGACTTTTATTATGTTTATTTCCGTTCTCTCCAAACTTGGTCTCTTTGTTTCTCAGCTTCACACCTTGTGTTTTGTCTTTTCCACTCTGCAGATGTTTATTTATTTAGAGTTCACCATCATTCTTTTCCTCTTTTCAAACTGTACTGGTTGGTTTTGTGTGTCAACTTGACACAGGCTGGAGTTATCAGAGAGGAAGGAACCTCCCTTGAGGAAATGCCTTCAGGAGATCCAGCTGTAAGGCATTTTCTCAATTAGCGATCAAGGGTGGGAGGGTCCCATTGTGGGTGGGGCCATCCCTGGGCTGGTAGTCTTGGGTTCTATAAGAAAGCAAGCTGAGCAAGCCAGGGAAAGCAAGCCAGTAAAGAACATCCCTCCATGGCCTCTGCATCAGCTCCTGCTTCCTGACCTGCTTGAGTTCCAGTCCTGACTTCTTTTGGTGATGAACAGCAATGTGGAAGTGTAAGCTGAATAAATCCTTTCCTTCCTAACTTGCTTCTTGGTTATGATGTTTTGTGAAGGAACAGAAACCCTGACTAAGACACAAACCATCTTAAAGATTGTGCAGGGAACATATCTAGGGTCTGTCTGTATGTATAGAACAGCTATGATAATGTATGGTGTATGTTTTTGTGTTGGCCAGTCAAGTTTGGTGTAGGGTCTGTTGACTCAGCCCAGCTCCTTTTGACTGCATAGGTTGTCTTCATTCATTTTCATCACATCATAGATGAGACACCTTATTGTGCTGAAAGAAGATGCCGATGGACGCAAGAAACCCCAGCAGGCAGATTACCGAATTATGTAACAAAAGGTATATTAGGGGATAATGTGTTTATTAGGACAGAAAACTTAAAATTAGTTTCATGGCTTTATTTTGTGTTATGTAAATACCCAGCTTCCCTTTTTTGTTGAGGACTAAGTGAGTGTAGACACGTGCATCACTGTGAGCATTGCCAGACTTGGAGTAAACACAAGCTTAGTGGTTGCAGCCACGTTAACTATAGCTACGTTAGCCTTTGGGGCTGATACCCTGGCAGAGAAAGCAGACGTTGACTGACATGAGACTCTGGAAGCTGGAGTGATGAGAATTTTGAGGCATGAGCTTTCTCCATAGTCATGTTAAATATTGCTATCTAATGATGCATTGGGAGAGTATCCTCCTAAAAGTGGAATTTACACACTGGGCACATTTTGCCCAATGCTTAGTGCACTGAGTAGTCTTCTGTCAGGCAGCAGACCTCCAGAGATGTCCTTTCATTGGTGCCTGCAGTGGGCAGCTCTTCTGGGGGGTTGCGGCATGAAGGGGAAGTCCTGTGCTCCTCACTAAGCTTGCGCTGGTGTGAAAGAATCTATTTGCAGTCAAAGCTTGAAATGAAGCCGAGATTAAACAAACATGCTTTAGATCAACACGTGTCTGTTTCTAATATATTTATACTCGATTATTGGAATATGCAAGGATAGAATATTGTGAAACCACTGAATGGCCGAGAGTGTAATTTTTATTCAATCTCTGCATCTTGCTGTTGGCAGTTGCTCCTCGGGCTCTAGGGATAAAACATTGAACTATAACCAAGAATCAGAAGGGCAGAAGGGTCTGCCAGCAGTGGTGGACATGCTTAATGTATTTAAAGGATTAATGGGCTATTCAAATTAAAACCCCCAACAAAAGTGTGCAGTGCTAGCTCACTAATGCATGCATGACAACCTCATGCACTGCAGCAGTAGCCTTTAGCTTACTTCTGTGTTGCAGGGGGCACAATGGAGACAGGATTTTTTTCTCGGATCTGGAAGGCTGAAAATGCACTTTTGATTATCCCACAAATTAGAAATGTACATGCAGTACAAGATCTCATGTCTATATCTTTATCTCAAGCAGTACAATATATGGTGTGTGTGTGTGTGTGTGTGTGTGTGTGTGTGTGTGTCTGGTTCCAGAGTAGGATATAGTAAAAGAAAATATCTGAACATTTTTCTCCTACTACAGCAGTTTTAAATGGTCTCATGATTTAATGGTTTTTAATGAGGGCAGCAGTAGCAATTATTTCTATATGTAATGCAATATATTAGCCTCTCCAGATAGCAAAGTAGCAGTTCTTAAGGTAATATATGACTTTTTCACTATTATTTAATTTTTCCTGTATGGCCAGCATTAGCAATTGAGAGTGTGATGTGAAAATGTACAAGCACTCTGGATACATTCATCAGGCCAGAATTCTACAGCACTTCCCCCCCCCCTTCCTTTGGTCAGTGCTCTGCAGTTCACAGCCATATTCTCTACGGCAGTGGTTCTCAACCTTCCCGCTGCTACCCCCCTTTAATATAGTTCCTCACATTGTGTTGAGCCCCAGCCATAAGATTATTTCATTGCTACTATGTAACCGTAATTTTGCTACTGTGAGAATCATAATGCACATATCTGATGTCTAGGTGATCTGATATGTGATTTCAAAGGAATCACGACCCACAGGTTGAAAATTACTGCTCTAGAGGCTTCTGTGTTGTAATCTGTATGGGCAGAAGCAGGGTTCACCTAGGGCATTCAGACAGAAGCAAGTTTGTCTAGAATCAGCAAGAGAGCCTGCTGACTCAGGCCATGTGCTATTCTTGTGACACTGTTTGTCTAAATACCAAGGTCTATAATCACAGCCACGATGAGTCATTTGGGATAAATAGGTAGATTAAAAAGTAACCAGACCTCAAAATAGTGTGTGTTGTTTTCACAACCAATGCATTATTGGCTACTACTAGGTGATTAAAAAAAAACATAAAACAAAACAAGACAAAAACAACACAGCCATGTTTAGTAATAACTGATACGCAACGTGTACTTTATCATTCTCATTGTTACCTAACGACAAAGAGCATGTCAAAGTTTCTTTATTTCTAGTTTAGATAGAGTTTGAATCTATTCTTTGAGAAAGACATGATCAAGGCAGTGTCTGTATATGGGTAGATTCAAATTAGGAATCAGAGCTGGGAGAACTGGGGCAAGCGAGTGGAGTGCAAAGTTGCTTCCAAAGAGGCAGTTTTCCACGGACGTTGAGCAGGGAGGCCTTCAGAGCTGTTAGGTAGGAGCCAGCCAGGTGAGCCTAAGCTTGGCCAGCCACTGCCAGCCATCTTCCTGAGAGCGGCCTCTGGCTGACTCTCTGTTGTTTTAAATGATAATACAGGATGGGTGTGCAAGGAGCTTACCAAGCCAAATCAGATCTTTGGAGATTTTCCTATGATGAGTAACTGCAAGTGCAGTGAGGCAGGATGACTCCACCTAGTTCGGGAAAACCCACTGTGGCAAACACTCAAGGTTTGTTTAGCCTGTTCAAGGCTGGGGGAAGGGCACAACATAGATAGATAGTTGTATGGTATCTTACAACTTTTTGGACAGCATTGCTGCTCTTTTGCCCTCCTCCCTTCTCCTCCTCTTGTTTATTTCTTTCTCTTTCCCTAATTAAATTCTCTCTGTTGTCACCACCTCCCCCTTCAGCTCAGGTAGCACCTGCTCTCCTCCTCTCTCTTAGTCGCTCTTCCCCACATTGGTACCATTTCACTGTCCAGGTTTCTGCAGCTCCTCCTGGTTCTCTAGTCATATTTGAAGAGTAGGGGCTAAGAGTCTCAGATGAGGGGCAGCGTGTGACATTTGTGGTTCTGGGTCAGTTACTTCAACATGATCTTTTCTAGTTGCATCCATTTTCGTGCAGAGTTAATGGTTTCATTTTTATTTAAAGCTGAACAGTATATCATGGTGTGTATGTAGCACATTTTTATTATCCATTTATCAGTTGAAGGGCATTTAGATTGAGAGGGTTGGTTTTTTTTGCCAGCTATATATCCAACAGAAGAGTAATAATCCTGATTACATTTAAAACTGTAAACACAAAGAGTCAAACAAACAAAGAACCCAACAGATGATCCACTCAAAGCCAGGCATGGGATCTGAACACAGTTCTCAGAAGAGGACATCAAAAAGACTAAGAAATATTCCCAAACTGGTCTTTCTTCCTAGCAATTTGTGAAATGCAAATCAACTTTGAGACTTCATCTTATCCTAGTCAGAACAGTGAAGACCAACAAAATTATAGAAAGCAAATGTTGGGGTGATGTAGGAAATAGGAATTCTCATCCACTGTTAGCGGTATTACAAACTGGTGCACTCATCGTGAAGATCAGTGTGGAGAATTCTCTAAATTTAAGAAATAAATCCACCATATGACCCAGCCACAGCACTCCTTGGAATACGTCTAAAAGACTCCGCATTCTGCAAATGTACAGCATCTACAGATACTTGATCAGCACTATCCACAATAGCTAAGAAACTGAAAGATCTTCTAATTTATTAATTAGTCAACTAATTAATTAATTTGTGGGAGGAAAAGCTTATGAACATTTCTGGGTGTTTTCTAAACGTTAATAAAAATTAGAACTCATTCATTTACTAATTTTCTTAAGAGTTAAAAAACTATCAATACAGTTTTCATCTTTGTAACAAACATTAAAACACAAAATGTCTTCCAGTGATTGGATGATCAAATTCTTCCCTCAAGTAATCGCACCTAGCACCATTCTCTAGTTTAAAAAAAGTAATAAACATAATTAGATCTTACCTATGTTTGCTACTAGGTAGAAAAGTCTGTAGATTTTTCATGGAGTAATAACTAACAAGAGCTTAAAGTAAATTTGCTTAAGGTTGTACAATTATCTTTCTTTTCTTGTGAAGTGTTTATGAATTATTAAAAACAAATGCAGACCTTTTATATGTAATTTTTTTTCACAATTATCTTAAGTCAACTGCTTTTGTATTATTCTCTGTGTTACTGTTTTTTTCTTCATCTGACGGTTTAGGCTTACATTCATTGCCCAGTCCTTAGATTTTAACTATTTCACTAATGACTTTCACCAATGGTTAAAAGTGAAGGTTTTATGGCAAAATAAATTATCTTCAAAGGAGATGAAGGTCTAATAGAATTAGAAAACACGAGGACATCATGGTAGTGTCTCTAGCTTTGGGCAGTCAGGCTCAGAAACACTTGTGGGCAACAACTAAGCTGAGTGCTGTGGTAGCGCCACCAATTTCAATGCTGGTTGTGAATGGACAGCAGTCGTGTAACAGTGGCCGCATCCTCATGACAGAGGTCTAAAATAAGACTGTTACATATCATCTAAAAATTGATCTGCATAGAGAATAGCTAAGTCCCATAAATGCCCCTGTGCTTAAGTAACTATGTCATTTGTGGCACACCTTTTTTTTTTTTTTTTAAAGAATAGAGTAGATGTTTATTCCACATAATTTTAGTTCAAGATGTAGCGAAGAAAGGGAAGGTAACAATGAACACATTGCAAGTTACACATTGTTTGAAAAAGTTCTGGGTGTTGATGAAGTTACAAAACAATTGAAGAAGGTCAGGCAGGATGATGTCACAGAATAAAAGTATAGAAGTCCCAACAGAAGGAGGCGCCAGCTGGTGGGAAGGGGACGGAGATAAGCTCAGAGGGAGAAGTGGTTTTAGAAGGCCCCGGCATGCAGGAATGGAGGGCAGAAGACCATTCCTTGTTGACTTCAGTCTGCCAGTAGGAAATGTTTCCTAACTAATTTTCCTTAAGCAGCCTGCATTTCTTTTAATAATAGCAGAGAAATATAAATTCACTGTTTGTCATGAGATATTTATAATGGAATAATTTTAAAGCATGTGCTTCAGATAGAGCAAAGAAGAACCTTCGAGAATTGATAAACTTCACAGAAGATGGCAGACACAAGCGTGAACTTAGGACAAGGAGGCTTTGCTAAGTAATACTCTTCAAAGTAGCTTTGATTTATAAATGTAGATGATGGTGGCAGAAATTCTGACTCATTTTCTCAGTATTATATAATCATAAACTAGCAGAGAGAGATTTATAGTTAAGAATACTGATTTGTATATATACCCTCTGATTAAGTCTCTGCCTCCCTAAATTAAGGTCTAAATGGATGGAGTAATAAAAATATAAAATCCATTTCATAGGACCAGTAAACTAGAAGATTGATATGACAAAAGATTATCAGAGAAACATTAGGTAAAAAGTCAGGAGCTGAGATTCCTAGACCCAGCACCAAACTACCTAGGTAAGGGAACTGGTGTGAGTCTCTTAGTATTTCTGACCCTAGCTTCAGTTCTGCAACATGGGAATAATGTCTGTGTCCTGTGCTGAAGTTATTGTAAAGAGAAACTGCAGAATGGCTTCAAGACCAGATAAAACAAATAACAGTAGCTTAAACCTTCTATGCACTGAGTGCATGTGACCTTCCTAGTTCACAGATGGAAAATTTCTTTCCCAGCTAATGGAATTAAGACGTGGGCTCCTGCTGGGTGGTGGCGGCGGTGGTGGCAGCGCACGCCTGTAATCCCAGCACTCGGGAGGCAGAGGCGGGTGGATTTCTGAGTTCGAGGCTAGCCTAGTCTACAGAGTGAGTTCCAGGACAGCCAGGGTGACACAGGAAAACCCTGTCTCAAATAAAACAGAACAAAACAAAACAGGTGGGCTCTTTAAGGAAATTCTATGGGACAAAGATGGAGCCTTCATTAATGAGGTCAACAGTTCTGTGAAGGAAATTATAGGCTTGGCTTCTGCCACATAAATATGCAGCTAAAAAGAAAAAAAATGAGGAGGGCCTTGTCGGGCATCAATGGGAGGAGAGGCCCTTGGCCCTGGGAAGGCTTGATGCCCCAGTGTAGGGGAATGCCAGGGCCAGGAGGTGAGAGTGGGTGGGTGGGTGAGCACCCTCATAAAAGCAGGGGGAGGGAGGATGGGATAGGGAGTTTCCAGAGGGGAAACTGGGAAAGAGGATTGCATTTGAAATGTAAATACATAAAATATCCAATAAAAGAAATCAGAAACCTCTTAGCATACATCAAATCAGCTGACATCGTGAACCCTGATTGTCCACCTCCATGGTATTGAGGAGTAAATTTCTTTAACTTATAGACCCACAGTAACTGGTCTTTTGTGATAGCTAGGGACTTAGACACAATGTTTTTCTTACTCATCGTTCAACACACACAGGCACTTCAAAAACTGGAAGAGACTAATGGGAAAAGCTGGTACCATGGATAAGAACAGGAACATACGGCCAAGAAACAAGTCCCCGTTTATCTTCTCATAGGTGTCTACCTAATCTATCTATCTATCTAT